>JACEFZ010012352.1:0-227286 GCA_014155875.1 Cepaea nemoralis
GTGTATGCACTACGCTTGAGTTCAAAACGAGCGGGCGCCAAAAAATAAAAATAAATAGAAGAACTCCATGTTAGACTTCCGTGGATATAACGTTCTACATATTCGCGCAATATCAGCGACGATGTACATCATATTTCAGTCAAAGTATCATTCATTTTTTCGTATATTATGATATACCTAGTGGTCTCGAGGTATGGTGTCTGCCTCGAGTGCTGGAGTTCCCGGGTTCAAGTCCCGGTGAGGGCCGGGATTTTTTCACGTGGACTTCTAGTAACAAAATTTCCCCTAGTGTCTGAGTAGTGAGATCGGAAGCCCGTGTGTATTGTTGCGCACGTAAAGAATCCCTTGGCAATTGGAAATCGAAAATAGTTGCCTAACGGCGCTGCCCGGGCAAAATTTGGAGATAACAATCTACCTAAAGAATTTCAGGATTCTCGCCGGTGCTACGGGGTTCGTGCACTGAGCTGAGATTCTTCGGACTCAGGCTTGAGTTAGGAATAGAACGGAGCACTCATGGGTTACACCCGTGTGTCGTGATGTTGATCCGTCGACTAAACTAAACTAAACTAAAAACCTAAACTATACCTCTGCATTATGCATCTGACGAGATGCAGCGAAATATATCAGGCAAGAAATCATGACATATTTTATTTAAGGCGTCTGTGTTTAAACGCAAATGGCATTACAGCAGTTGAAACTGCTAGCAATGTGGTAGTGCTTATAATTGTAGAGTTCACATTTTACAAATAGGTTGTTGCAAAATATGATGTAATTTGGGTTATTGCTGTTTATAATTATGGTTATTACTATCACAGTCGTTATAAAGATAATCGTTTTAGAACCATTATCATTGTCATTATCGTCTTTATTGTCGTCTTCATCATTTCAGGAGCATAGGGATAGCTTTATAATTTCTTTATCCTTCTTTTTCCTCTTCCTCCTTGCCATTCTTTCTTCTTTTCCTCTCCTTCCTCATCCTCCTCCTCATCTCCTCGTTTCCCTTGTCTTTTATTTTCTCTACATCGTTTTCTTCTTCCCCTTCTTCTTTATCCTTTTCCTCCTAGTCTTCTTCTTCTTCTTCTTCTTCTTCTTCTTCTTCTTCTTCTTCTTCTTCTTCTTCTTCTTCTTCTTCTTCTTCTTCTTCTTCTTCTTCTTCTTCTTCTTCTTCTTCTTCTCACGACAATCGTCAGTGTCTCAGTTGTGTGTAAAGTGTGGGAGTTTGTTCTTATTAATTTCAGTGATCATGTGAGGCATCATGTATGTGTCTAGATGTGAGGATGTGTGTATGAGTGTGTATGTGAGGGATATGTGTGTGTGGGGGTGTGAGGAATGTATGTGTGGAGGGGTTGTGTGTGGGGGATGTGTATGGGTTAATGGGTGATGTGTGGATGTGTGAAGGGATGTGTAGTCGGTGGTGGATGTATGTGTGTGTGAGGGATATATGTGTGTGTGTGTGTGGGGGGGGGGGGGGGTGATATTTGAGAGGATATTGGAAGTATGTGGGTGTTGGTGAGTTGGGAGGGGTGTGGGTAGGGAATGTGTGTTTGGGTGGGTGAATGGGTGTGTAGGAGATTGTGTGGGTTGGGGGATGGGTGTTTAATGGGTGTGGGGGATGAGTGTGGGGGTGTCTGTGAATGGGATATGTCTGTGTGGGCGGGAGTGTGTGAGTGTGGATGGGGTAAATGTGAGTGGGTGGAGGATGTATGTGTGGGTGGTGAGGATGTTTGTAGGTGGAGGATGTCTGAGTGGGTGGGGAGATGTGTGGGCGGGGATGTGTATGGGGAATGTATGTGGGGGATGTGTTTATGGGTGGAGTTTTGTGTGGGAGTGGAGATGTGTGAGAGGTGGGGGAGGTGTGGGATGTGCAGGTGATTGAAGGATGTATGCGAGGATGGGGGATGTGTGTTTGGCTGTGTGGTTGGGGTGTGTATGGGTGGGAGGGTAGATGAGAGATGCATGTGTTGATGGGCGCCTGGGTGATGTGTGGGTGTGAGTGGTTGATGGATGAGTACGTGATTGGGTGGATGTGTGTAAGAGATGAGTGTATGGGTAGGGGAGGTGTGTAGTTGTGAGAAGATGTGTGTGGGTGGAGTATATGTGGGTGGCTGGGTGTGTGTGGGGGAGGTGTGTGTTTTTTGGTGTTTATGGGTGGGGGATATGTGTGGGCAGGTGGGGAGATGTGTTTATGGGTGGGGATGTGTGTATAGGTGGGGATGTGTAGTTGAGAGGTGGCGAATATTGGGTGGGTGTAGGTTGGCTGATGTGTGTGTGGGTGGGTGGGGAAAATTGTGAGAGTGCGGGATATGTGTATGGATACGTGCGGGATGTGTGGGTTGGCGGGGGTATGTGTATGTGGTTTCTTCTTCTTCTTCTTCTTTTTCTTCTTCTTCTTCTTCTTCTTCTTCTTCTTCTTCTTCTTCTTCTTCTTCTTCTTCTTCTTCTTCTTCTTCTTCTTCTTCTTCTTCTTCTCCTCCTCCTCCTCCTTCTTCGTCTTTTTCTTCTTCTTCTTCTTCTTCTTCTTCTTCTTCTTCTTCTTCTTCTTCTTCTTCTTCTTCTTCTTCTTCTTCTTCTTCTTCTTCTTCTTCTTCTTCTTCTTCTTCTTCTTCTTCTTCTTCTTCTTCTTCTTCTTCTTCTCCTCCTCCTCCTCCTCCTTCTTCTTCTCCTCCTCCTTCTTCTTCGTCTTCTTCTTCTTCTTCTTCTTCTTCTTCTTCTTCTTCTTCTTCTTCTTCTTCTTCTTCTTCTTCTTCTTCTTCTTCTTCTTCTTCTTCTTCTTCTTCTTCTTCTTCTTCTTCTTCTTCTTCTTCTTCTTCTTCTTCTTCTTCTTGGTGTGTTAGGATGTGTGTGTGTGTGGGGAAATGTGTGTGGGTGGGGGATCAGTGGGTGGGTGGCGGCATGTATGTTTGCCTGGTTCTGTGTGAGTGCGCGGAGGTATGTGTGGGTGGGTGGGGAAGGTTTGGTGGGTGGGGAATGTGTTGGTGGCTGCGGGATATGAGGGTGGATGGGGGATGTGTCTCATAACATTGCAATATGCACTGTTTATGTTTACAACTCTCATTTGAGATATGTTTTTTTAAAATTTTTTTTTTTCATGTGAATGTATAATGCGTAATATGCATTGTTTATGCTTACAAAATTCATTTGACAATGGTTTTCCCCCCTATGTTAATGTAACATGCACATTTGATGAATGAAAGATGAGTGATTGAAAGGGCCGAATGTAAGACGGGCCTGCGTGCCCAATTTGTTACCCTTTTAAAATAAAGTTTGTTCGTTCGTTCGTTCGTTCATTCGTCTTCTTCTTCTTCTTCTACTTCTTATTCTTCTTCTTCTTCTTCTTCTTCTTCTTCTTCTTCTTCTTTTCTTTTCATTCTTCTTCTTCTTCTTCTTCTTCTTCTTCTTCTTCTTCTTCTTCTTCTTCTTCTTCTTCTTCTTCTTCTTCTTCTTCTTCTTCTTCTTCTTCTTCTTCTTCTTCTTCTTCTTCTTTATTATTATTATTATTATTATTATTATTATTATTATTATTATTATTATTATTATTATTATTATTATTATACTTCTTTTACTGCTGCTGCTGCGGCTGCTGCATCTGTAGCAATAATTTCTTCTTCATGAATTCGTCAACATTTATTTTTAATCAAATACCGTAGACCAAACCATGCTTGGCTTAAAGAAACAGCTATAACATGGAATACTACCCACACCTCACTATAAACTCACCATGCTAGGATAAAGTATAAAAGGGAAATTTCTTCCCCAACATAAAATACCGCCTGCCGTATGACTTGAAAAAAAAAATATAGAAAGACTAGAGAATGTAATATTTCCTTGTCTTTTTTTTTCTTCATAACGTTTTCTTGTTCGCCATTTCATCAACTAGGTGGGGTGTGTGACGGGTCTATAAATTCGATAGAAATATCAGAGAAAATATGTGTACTTGGAGATAATCAGTATAATAACATACACGATTTCCCTTCTAAAATTTCTGAGCGCCACTGTTAGTATTGAACCACGGAATTCTGTATATGTGCCAGAGAAACTCCCTATAAATAAAACTATTATTTGTGAATTAATATCTCATAACAATAGGGATTTCCGCAGAATACATGGACTATAAAGATGAGTCTTAGAGAGGCAAATGATGCATGGCGCTACTCATCATGTTTGTTCAGTCTCCAGTATCGCTATCTGGTCAATCATTAACAATACAGATATTGTCCATTCAAGTTGGTTGGCATCTTCTCTCTGTCTTCCTCTGTCTTTTGTATGCTACAGCTTTCCGCTTGTGACGATATCCTCCAGCTCTGATGGTGTGCGTATTAAAATCGTAAATCGTGTGTTTCTGATACAAGTAACAAATTATCCTTATAGACTGCTTCTTTCAAGACTTCTTTGTTGCTCTTTTGATAACGTCCGTTCTTTCATCAGTTCTCTTTTCATTCCCAGTTTCTCTGGAACCTCTGTATTTGATTGTGTTTGTTTCCATGAAATACGACATATTCTTCCATATATCCACATCTTTAGGACCTCTATTCGGCTTTCTAGTTGCTTGTTCAATGTCCAGGCTTCCGCGCCATACAGTACTATTGAATAAACGTAACATTTGACAATTCTCAAATGTCCTACTAATGTCTCGTTAATCTTTTAGTTGTTCATCATTCGCTTCCATACATCAGAATTCGCTTTAAATAACTCTTTATCTTACATTAATATGCTCGTCATCATCATGTGCTGTACGGACAAGTGTAGGTGGTCGATAGTGGCCATCTCACACGATCACCAGAATCCAGGATCAGATTGGTTTTCTTGTCCAGACTATGTCATGTGGCCAACCCATCCAGGGTTTCACCTCTATGTCTTTCCGTTGTCATTTCTCATCGTGTTTGCCAGTTGTCACTAAGTTTTAAAATGTGTCTCACCATAACATGATCAACACACTTTGACTGTTTAATAATAATTTATGCAATTAATTTTAATTTCTTATTTGTTGTTGTTTTCTTTTTAAGGTTTGTCTTGTTCGTTTTTCTCTGCGTTCATGGTATTCGTTTCATGTTCTTCAGAAACTACAGTTCGCTGTCATGTGATGTTTTTCAGCTGGTCTGCTTTAGTCCATGTTTCACATTGGTGCATTTGTATAGCTTCTATATAACATATTAACAATCTTTTACTCCCTGTAATTAATACCCTTTAAATCTTGATGATGTCATGCATTTGCTAACAGATACTTTTGCCATGGCGATTCTTGTTCTCTTCTCTACAAGGCATATCCCGTTAGATGTTTTGACTGTGCCAAGATAGGTGTGCCAATTCACCTGTTTAAAAATATCCACTCATTTACTTCGATGTTTTAAAAAAACGTTATTTGCATATCCTTTACAGGATATCGCAATCATCCCCAGCATATTTGGCTGTTTGTGGTTTCTTGGCAAGTTTACGTTCAGCAGTTTTCCATTGCTTTCTGAACGACCGGCACTCATACCATTTTATTTAAGACCCAACACATGGCTGTCTGCTGCCATATCGCCCGCAGCCTGTGTTTCGAAAGCGGTATGCGGGATCACGAACTGCCTCCGTAATCCCTTCGCCACGGAGCCGGCTATTGGAGGTAACATTGTGGAATATCTTTAATCTTGAAGATGACATTAAATCCTGTTGTTGTTGTTGTTGTTGTTGTTGTTGTTGTTGTTGTTGTTGTTGTTGTTGTTGTTGTTGTTGTTGTTAATCAAACTTTAGTTGCTCACTGTATACAAGAACAGCGTCCCTTAGAACTATGTTCTACTAAATGCTCCAGATCCTGTTTATCGTCTGCAAAAAGGGTTTAAAAGGTAATGGAGCATGGTTATCTAGGGGTAAGAAGCCTTCTTACCCGTTAATAACCATGTCATAGTCTTGAGGTATTTACCAACACTAGTTTCCCTAACACTTAATTGTCCCCATTTATTAACACCGTCTATATTGGTCCACAGCCACTTATCATGTTCGTGGCTAACCTCCACCATATTAATATGTTGCATTATATAACGCAGAATATTTGGTGGGACAACACGCACAGAATATCAAGACACATTCCAATAAGAGAAGAAATAAAAACTCTGGATCTGAATAAATAAGCCATAAGAAAAGCCTTTTAAAACTCCCTTGCAATGGGATCGTCATTTTTCTTCATAGAAAACTCATGGGAAGGGAAAATGCATAAGTCCGAAATACATGGTTGAAAGCGTTAACGATGGAGAGCTGTAGGCGAGATATTTCTAGCGCGAAAACAGGGCTTGCCAGAATTTAACTAAATTCACCTACTGCTTCTTAATAAAAACATTAAAAATATACACGCCTTGGCGGTATTTATTACTTGGTAGTTCGTTACCATTCATGTACAGTTGTGTTTGAATACCTTAACCTGTTTTGCATGTAGGACATTGTATCTTATGGTATAATTAAAGTTTTCTTAGCTTCGATGAAGTTTCTATTGGTCCAAAGTGTAACTGACGATGTCGTACGGTTTTGTAGGATGCTGAAAATACCCCTAATTTGACTATTATTTACTGCGCTTTTACCATGTACCAAATCCGCTTTGAAGTATGAAAAAGGAACATTTCATTTTTCTTTAAAAAAATATGTATTTGCTACTATTATCATCGTGTGCCTTACCAGCAGGCATAGGCGCGCATGTCTCTCCACAGGCCCCTGTCCTTGGTGGTCTAAATCATCCCTGCTAGTGATATCCCGCAATACAACCGTCCGTCTCAGTCCATCTAAAATCATTTCTATTGGTCTTTGTCTGCCTCGTCTCCCACTGATCTTTCCAGTTGTCACAGTGTTTTCCAATACCTGTCTTCACAATATATGACCGACGAACGCTGTTTGTCTCTTTCTTATTGTTGTTTATAATGTCCTTTTATTAGCCTCTTCCAGACAATCGTTGTTGGTTACTCTAGCAGTACAAGGTATTCGCAACACTCGTCTCATTCACCATGTAGGTGTTGCTTATACTATATCATTGGACATGCATGGGCAATTTATTTCTGTTAAACCGGAGAGTTTATAATGGTTGCTGAATAAAATTTTAAAAATCAATTATCCGCATTTGTCCATTGGATGTGTACATCATAATCTCATCTATGTGGATAGTAGGGATAACAAGGAGGTTTAAAGGCAAGAAGATCGCCTTCATTGCACCGGGTGTTATCACATATGGCTATGCCTCTTTCCATAGGGCCCTCTGAGTCAGACAAAGCACGAACTCCGTCGCCCCAACGATGACCCCGAGGAGTCCCCAAGAAAACTGCACTCGTGAAACGAATGGCGTAGTCTGGAATCGAACCTGGAATCTTTAGAGCGCGAGGCAGGCGACTTAATCACTACGCCACGGAGATCCCACGGATAGGTATACTATAATGGAAGAATTATTAATCAGAGACCCCCATTGCTCTCTACATTCGGCAACGGTCAGTGTGAAAATATTACATATTGTCCACTCTTTCTTTAGTGATCTGAGTCCAACATTGATTATGTTTCTCTTTTCTCATTTTGTCTTCAGCAGTTCCCTGTAGGATTAGCTTTGAGATAGCCCCATGACGTGAGACACGACATAACCAAGCAAGCTTTCTACGTTTCACTACTAACTGTGGTTCTTGGTGACCTGCAAACGTATTTACTTTGTCTCTAACATAGGAATTCATTGTTGGATGTAAACAAATCACAAAGAGAATTGGTTACTCGCATCACAAGAAAACAGTCCGCATTCTTTGGGCATGTCATGAGAAGGGGAAAGCTGGAGTATGTTTTCAAATGTGAAAGTTGAAAGGGAGGACAGGCAAAGGGAGACAGAACAGGGAAGATAGTTGGCGGTTTGACATCACGCATAGAATAACACCAACATCAGAAACGACTGGAAACACACAACATAGAAGGGCGTGGACATACATGATTATCAACCCCACACTGCATGGACTGTAAAAAGAAGTATCAACGCCACACTGCATGGACTGTAAAAAGAAGAAACACATCATTCATATTGTGAAATATCCACACACTGTCCACCATCGCAGCATGCAGATGGATAGACAAATTTAATTGTGAACCACGAAATACATTACATGAATAAATTTGCCACTCACCATCGGCTTAGATAATCTCGGTGGTTGAACCTTCATGGAGTCCCGGGACTGGCTGGTGGTTAGGACATCAGAAAATGGTATTTCAGCGTTGAATTTGACGGACTGGATCAGTCTAATCACGCAGCTGGTCACTCCTTTGAATGAGAGTTTGTGAGGGCGTATACCAGTCCACTCCTTCTGAAGTAGCATTGAATGTTGCTGTGTTTGGTAATATACATACAAAATAAAAGTAATTAGAATATAATGGGATAGACAATAAGCATAGAAAAGATATTAATACGTATTATCTATCATTCACAGGTCAATAGGGCCGAATTAATAAGAGTGATCGTTCTTAAACATCTGGTGCACTGATGCCAAGGTAGGGGTTCAACCCCTAAACCGGTAGATTAGATTAAAATGTTGACTTCTCGTCTTTGACTTGGCGATGTAAATTACAAGTACCTCAGAAGTCAAAGTGGGTTCGCCTGATGGCGAGGGACACTAGTATATGGAAAGATAATCCACAATAAAGAAAAATCAGTCAAGTGCTACTAGAGGTAGCGTTTATCAAATACTCGTGAGATCAAAGCTAGCGAGCACAAAAGAAAAAATCATATAGATTATTTATAGTAGAAAAGACTCACATTAGACAATCAGAGGCATTGACAGCTATTAAAACACCGGCCACGAACAAGTCACATTCAAATGAAGCCGTTGGATCAGTGAAGGAACACGTGTTTATATGAAGGTATCCAAAACAATTTAGTTGACAGTGGTTCTGCCTAGTGTTTCATTAAAACCGGCGTCAGTCCCATTGGCTTGTTTGAGGGGCACTCAATACATAGAAATATATTGTTCTTGCTGCTTTAGTGATATTAGAGATGTCTAAGTGGTCTTCATCTTCTTGTGTAACAAAACTGGGTGTTAGTGTACAAGAGTTAATGACGTCAATACTGACAAAAAACAGCCACAAATACTATTACCATTGTACCATCAATATAGACAGCAAACAGCAGCAAATATTATTACCATGATACCATCAATATAGACACCAAACAGCCGCAAAAACTATTACCATGGTACCATCAGTATGGTCAGCAAACAGCCACAAAAATTATTACCATGGCACTATCAATATTGACAGCAGATTGCCACAAAAACTATTACCATGGCACCACCAATATGGACAGGAAACAGCCACAAAAACTATTACCATGGTACAGTCAGTATGGACAGCAACAGCAAAGAGCCACAAATACTATCACCATGGTACCATCTGTATGGACAGCAAACAGCCACAAAAACTATAACAAAGGTACCATCAATATGGACAACAAACAGCCACACAAACGTTTACTATAGCTCCTCACAAAGGGAAGTAAACTGCCACACAGACACACACACACAGAAACACACACACACACATACACACACACACACACACATATACACATAACGATTACTATACTGCCATCAACGAGGACAACAAATTACCACAAACAATTACGATAATAGTGCCTTCAATAGAGACTGCAAGCTTTCATTAAAAAAACTATTAACTAAAGTGCCATCATCAGGGATAGTAAGTAAACTGATATTCAAACTATTACCATATATTATCACCGTTTTCTCTGAATAAATGCCCCATGCTTCTAAAGAAAACTAAAAGCACATAATGGAAATAAAGGGATAATTAAATAACAAAGGGCTGCGTTTAAAAGCAAAAATAACCCAACATTACTGCCAAACAAGTGTTATGTGTTATTTATTAACACAACCGATGTATTTGAAAACACAATTTCCAGATGCGTTCCGCATCATCAACAGATGTCATATGTTATGCAGGCTAATTGGGAGCAACGTTAGTTTAGGGCGTGGAGGCTAGACACTCACCTGCCATCCCCACTGGACATGAGTTCAAATCCGTAACGGGGCGGATTTTTAAAGTTGACTGGGTATTTAGGTCGATCCAGCCTAAAATGAGTATCGCGAAATGTGTTGGGAAGTAAATGCGGGGGGTGGGATCCTAAGAACATCATCCACTGATTGCCAATAGGTGTACACAAAATATGGATCCAGTACCAGATGCCAAATGTGTCGTTAAGGGTGTAAACAGCCTCTTTACTTGTTAACGCAGACTAATTGTCCGCGAATGTCAATGGTAGCGTAATATGAACTCTGTAAATTGACTCTGATTCCTCTGATGATGTGAAGGGTTCGTTCTATGAGGAGTTAGACTCCGTGATCAAGGCAATTCCAAAATCTGGCTACATTTATATGCTCGGTGATTTCAATGCTCGTGTGGGCAAGGACTCGAGTTTGTGGCCAATGTGCCATGGAAAATACAACATCTGTAGCATGAAAGAAAATGGGCAATGGCTGCTGGAGCATTGCATCAGAAATGACCTATGTATTACAAACTCCTTTTTTAAAACAAAAGAGCTGCATAAGGTCGCATGGAAACATCCAAGATCCGGCCATTGGCACCAGCTGGACTTTATCATCACGCGGAGACAACATCTGAACCATATATCATTGACTCGAAGTTACCACAGTGCTGACTGTGATACGGATCATTCTTTGGTTGTTTCAATGGTTAGACTGAGACCAAAGAGAATCTACACAGCTAAACACAAATCTAGCCCCAGGATTAATAATATTAACACTCACAATCCTGAAAAGTGCTTTCAGTTTCAACAAGAATGAGTCAACAAGAAGGGTGTCAGTCTTTCCAAGCAAAGACACAGAATCAGATGAGTACATTTAATTAGTTTAATAGTTTAATATTGTCATAGTGAGTTTCGTGTAGGTTTGTGTTGGTTTGTATTTGTTTGTCCTGTGCTGACGAAGGCTTTGGTCGCAACGTCCAATTTGTCTCTTGTAGTCGTGTTTTAGTAAAGCTCACAATCTACTTCTCGTTTTTTTTGGGTGATTCATTCATTTCAGTTTCAACAGCAACTTGAAGACGCTTTCACTGATACACCAAATAAATTTTACAGTAAGTGAAAAGTGGGGTCAACTTAAGGAAACTCTTTATAAAACTGCCGTAGGGTTTTACGGCACTGTGGATCATAAGAGGCAGGGCTGGTTTGCGGCAAACAGCCAGACTCTGCAGCCCTTGATTGATAAGAAGAAGATAGCTCTCTTAAGAAACAAGGAACAACCAACGCGAAACACTCTGAGTGAGCTAAAGCAAGCTAGGAAGGATGTGCAAAAGGCTGCCAGGCAGTGTGCAAATGATTATTGGATCAAGTTATGTGAGTCCATTCAAATCGCAAGTGATAAGGGAAACATCAGAATGAAGGAATAAAGGAAGGAATATGTATGAAGGAAGGAATATGTATGAAGGAAGGAATATGTGTGAAGGAATAAAGAAAGCCTGTGGTCCAATGATCAAAACAAGTGCACCATTGAAAACCTTGATTAGAGACATCATAACTGATAAGAAACAGCATATGGACAGATGGGAAGAGCATTATTTGGAGCTTTACTCAAGTGAGACCAAACTAGCGGATGATGCCCTCAACGCCATAGAGGCTCTACCAACTCTTGACCACCTGGACACACTTCCTACCATAACAGAAGTTAAGTGTGCTATTAATGAACTTGCATCCGGCAAGGCCCCAGATAAGGATGGGATTCCAACAGAGGTTATCATGAGTGGGCAAGACACACTCACTCTACATATCCACCAGCTAACAGAGCTATACTGGCGAGAAGGACAAGTCCTACAGGATTTCAAAAATTCAAGCATCATAACACTGTACAAGAACAAGAGCGATCGGAGCGACTGCAACAATTATAGGGGTATCTCACTTCTGTGTATTGTTGGAAAAGTATTTGCCAGAATTGTTCTGCGCAGACTTCAAGTCCTAGGAGATCAAGTCTACCCTGAATCACAGTGTGGCTTTCGATAGAACCGGTCTACCATTGATATGATATTCTCATTGCGACACATGCAAGAAAAATGCCGTGAACAGAAATATTGCCTTCATCTACCTCACAAAAGCATTTGATTTGGTCAGTCGTGAGGGTCTGTTCAAGGCACTAAAGAAGATTGGCTGCCCATCAACTCTTCTGTCCATTGTGGAATCGTTCCACACAGACATGAAGGGTAAAATCAAGTTTGATGGTGCAACTTCAGAAGAGTTTGAAATCAAGAGTGGAGTTAAACAAGGTTGTGTACTAGCTCCCACTCTCTTTGGAATATACTTTTCACTTCTACTGAAATATGCCTTTCGTGATCAGGATGGTGGTATATACATTCACTCACGCTCAGATGGCGGCCTCTACAATGCTCAGAGATTGAAGGCCAAGACCAAAATTAGGAGGGTACTGATCAGAGAGTTGCTTTCTGCAGATGATGCTGCAGTTACGACCCACTCTGAGGAAGAATTACAATGTCTACTATCTGCATTCTCCAATGCTTGTTCTGAATTTGGTTTAACAATTAGCAAAAAGAAGACACAGATTATGTCACAAAGTGCACATGGGGTACCATCAATCTTTATTGACGACGCCGAACTAGAGATGGTAGACAATTTTACATATCTAGGATCAGTGGTAAATAGCAAATTATCCCTAGATCAGGAAATCAACATCCGGATTGGTAAGGCAGCAACAACAATGAACAGGTTAAGAAAAAGAGTCTGGGAGAACAGGAAGCTTGTTGCCAAAACAAAAATCCTTGTCTATCAAGCCTGTGTCCTTACTACTCTTCTTTATGGCAGTGAAACCTGGACAACTTACTCACACCAAGAGAAACGTTTAAACAGCTTTCATATGCGGTGTCTGCGAAGAATTCTTGGTATTAAGTGGCAAGACAAAATCACAAATACTGAAGTATTGGAAAGATCAGATTGTGTGACGGTTAATTCCATGCTCAGTCTTCGTAGACTTAGATGGATATTACATCTTAGGAGGATGGATGATGGTAGAATACCAAAGGACATCTTTTTTGGTGAATTACAGATGGGTATGAGATCTAAGGGTCGGCCTCTACTACGATACAAAGATGTGTGTAAGCGGGACATGATTGATATAGGCATTGATAATGCACATTGGGAGCAAGTCGCCGCTGAACGCGTTGCATGGAGGGCAAACAGAAATGGAATAAACACAAAGGAGAAAATTATTGCAGATAAGTCACACACCGAGCGTGTGAGACGTAAGATGGTGCATGATGGTGGAAATGACCACGTGTTCACATGCACCTACAGTGAACGAACATTTACAGCTCGAATTGGCCTTATCAGTCACATTCGCTATCGCCAATGGTAAAAGTTATTATGCCTTTTTGAAGCACAAACTATCGTCTGTCAAGACGGCAAGATGCCAATGAATGAAATTGATAGAGAAGTTAGAAATATGAATAACGAATACAGAAACATTAGATTGCACGATTTATTGCCTAGCATATTGCGCTAAATCTCGTTATGTACATACTGCAGAAATCACGAAATATAAACTAAAGCAATAAGATAAATCCGTCAACATGAAGGTAGAACATTTCCAGACTCTTGGGTCGTGTTATGAGAGTAAAATAAACTTGAAAACTTACCGACAACTGGCAAACTTTATACGAAAACATCAGGTTGAATGGGGGATAGGAGGGAGGATAAAATCTGAATGGCCTTGATCACGTGGGATAATCGGGACAAGATCATAGACATAATCGGAGACTGGTGATCTTGTGAGATGCCAAACTATGACTGCCCTTGTTTATCGGCGTGGCGCATGTTGACGACGAAAAGTGTTTGACTAATTATAATCCCTGTAATCAATGCTCCCTCCAGACAAATCAACCATATACAAATAAAGTTGTAAAATCAAATGGTTGATGAAGGTTTAACTGATCAGGCCAATAAACTCCTCTGTGTAAGAGGTGGATATCCTATATGTCTTCTTATCATGACCATGGGGGAAAGGAAGAACTGTCTTCTTATCCTCACCATGGGGGAAAGGAAGAATTGTCTACTTGTCACGACCATGAGGGAAAGGAGGAACTGTCTTCTTATCATTATCTTGAGGGGAAGGGAGAACTGTCTTCTTATCCTGACCATGGGGGAAAGGAAGAACTGTCTTCTTATCATTACCATGGGGAAAGGAAGAACTGTCTTCTTATCATTACCATGGGGGAAAGGAAGAACTGTCTTCTTATCCTGACCATGAGGGAAAGGAAGAACTGTCTTCTTATCCTGACCATGGGGGAAAGGAAGAACTGTCTTCTTATCCTGACCATGAGGGAAAGGAAGAACTGTCTTCTTATCATTACCATGGGGGAAAGGAAGAACTGTCTTCTTATCCTGACCATGAGGGAAAGGAAGAACTGTCTTCTTATCATTACCATGGGGGAAAGGAAGAACTGTCTTCTTATCATTACCATGGGGGAAAGGAAGGACTGTCTTCTTATCATTACCATGGGGGAAAGGAAGAACTGTCTTCTTATCCTGACCACGAGGGAAAGGAAGAACTGTCTTCTTATCCTGACCATGAGGGAAAGAAGAACTATCTTCTTATCCTGACCATGAGAGAAAGGAAGAACTGTCTTCTTATCCTGACCATGAGGGAAAGGAAGAACTGTCTTCTTATCCTGACCATGAGGGAAAGGAAGAACTGTCTTCTTATCCTGACCATGAGGGAAAGGAAGAACTGTTTTCTTATCCTGACCATGAGGGAAAGGAAGAACTGTCTTCTTATCCTGACCATGAGGGAAAGGAAGAACTGTCTTCTTATCCTGACCATGAGGGAAAAGAAGAACTGTCTTCTTATCCTCACCATGGGGGAAAGGAAGAACTGTCTTCTTATCCTGACCATGAGGGAAAGGAAGAACTGTCTTCTTATCATTACCATGGGGGAAAGGAAAAACTGTCTTCTTATCCTGACCATGAGGGAAAGGAAGAACTGTCTTCTTATCCTCACCATGGGGGAAAGGAAGAATTGTCTACTTGTCACGACCATGAGGGAAAGGAGGAACTGTCTTCTTATCATTATCTTGAGGGGAAGGGAGAACTGTCTTCTTATCCTGACCATGAGGGGAAGGGAGAACTGTCTTCTTATCCTCACCATGGGGGAAAGGAAGAATTGTCTACTTGTCACGACCATGAGGGAAAGGAGGAAGTCTTCTTATCATTACCATGGGGGAAAGGAAGAACTGTCTTCTTATCCTGACCATGAGGGAAAGGAAGAACTGTCTTCTTATCATTACCATGGGGAAAGGAAGAACTGTCTTCTTATCATTACCATGGGGAAAGGAAGGACTGTCTTCTTATCATTACCATGGGGGAAAGGAAGAACTGTCTTCTTATCCTGGCCACGAGGGAAAGGAAGAACTGTCTTCTTATCCTGACCATGAGGGAAAGGAAGAACTATCTTCTTATCCTGACCATGAGAGAAAGGAAGAACTGTCTTCTTATCCTGACCATGAGGGAAAGGAAGAACTGTCTTCTTATCCTGACCATGAGGGAAAGGAAGAACTGTTTTCTTATCCTGACCATGAGGGAAAGGAAGAACTGTCTTTTTATCCTGACCATGAGGGAAAGGAAGAACTGTCTTCTTATCCTGACCATGAGGGAAAGGAAGAACTGTCTTCTTATCCTGACCATGAGGGAAAGGAAGAACTGTCTTCTTATCCTCACCATGGGGGAAAGGAAGAACTGTCTTCTTATCCTCACCATGGGGGAAAGGAAGAATTGTCTACTTGTCACGACCATGAGGGAAAGGAGGAACTGTCTTCTTATCATTATCTTGAGGGGAAGGAAGAACTGTCTACTTGTCACGACCATGAGGGAAAGGAGGAACTGTCTTCTTATCATTATCTTGAGGGGAAGGGAGAACTGTCTTCTTATCCTGACCATGAGGGGAAGGGAGAACTGTCTTCTTATCCTCACCATGGGGGAAAGGAAGAATTGTCTACTTGTTACGACCATGAGGGAAAGGAGGAAGTCTTCTTATCATTATCTTGAGGGAAAGGGAGAACTGTTTTCTTATCCTGACCATGAGGGAAAAGAAGAACTGTCTTCTTATCATCACCATGGGGGAAAAGAAGAATTGTCTATTTGTCACGACCATGAGGGAAAGGAGGAAGTCTTCTTATCATTATCTTGAGGGAAAGGGAGAATGTAACAGAAGTAGAGTAGGGGATGGGAAAAGGCTACGGCACGATTGAGCATCGGAGGAGAATGGGGGGAGATGCTCAAGTCGTGACGTGGTTGGTTGTCAGGGGGCAGTAAACATCCCGGCTTAGAACTGGAAGGAAGACATATTGTCATCGTCAAGAAAATAAACAGTCTTTATATGAAACCAGGTGTTTGTTAGTCCTTCACACTGTTACAGGACTAATTTTGGAGCCTATGACCGAGGATTCGAGCCTGGTACAACGCGGAGCCTCAAAATGATGTCTGCTGAATAAGGTCGCGAAGTATAAAAACGATGTCTACTGGATAATACATCGAAGCAGCTCAAAAACTATCAAGATCCTTGGTTCGATTGTGTCGATCGCCAGAAACAGAATTGCGGCACGCTTTTGAACAAGCATTGAACGTAACAAAGCGCAGTTGGAAAGATGGCCAATAACTTATCTGTGAGTACAGAAACCAAAAGCCCGCCCAGGGGTGGTTGTCTGTAAGTCTTTTTCAAGACTTGATGTAAAAAGTTAATTGGCGTCAGGGGAAGAGTGAAACCCAGCTTGCCATAACGGGTTATAGCGCCTGCAGCCTGCAATTGTCATCAAAACACCATCCTAACGACTCCTCTGGTCCATTACTCTGGCGAACGTGTCAGGAGTGTGCTGAAAGTCGGCCCAGTTTGATCATGTGTTGAGCGAGCAAGAATTTGGTTGAAGGGAAATCCAGCAATCCAGTCTGATCGTTGTTTCAGGTGAGCAAGAACTTTTCAATAAGACAATCAAGTTCAGCCTCAATGTAAATGGGTTTCGTTATGAGCGCTAACAACTAGAAAAAAGAACGTTGGTAAAAGACAGTCGAGACAGCAAATAAATAACTCGTTTTATCATGGATTGCCCAATGTTTTGTTGACGAGTCAGACTATCTCGTGGCTCTACTGTAAATGAGAGCCGCTCGCTAATCTTTTTGGGCTCTGTTGCGTGTCAGACTATCTCAAGACGTCGAATTGATGTACTCCATCTCAGAAGGGACCCAACCACGGGTTGAAGTACTGTATTGAGGCATCCCAAGAAGAGAAACTACCTTGGAAGAAGGAACGAACTACCTGAGGTGCGCGATTGATTTCAACTAATACAGTGTTGAGTTTGACCTGACGGCGAGCCTAGGAGAATACGTCTTGCTTGGATCGAGAAACAGAAGTAGGGTAATTTATAAACATTGTAACTGATTGAACTGTTCTTACGATATAAGTAATTTGTGTTTCTTAAGTTAGTAAATTACAAAAGTGAAATTGTTTGCTTGCTCTGTATAATAAATTTTCAGCATGGCGGAACAAGACACCTTAGCACAAGTTTTGACGGGGGTAGGAACAGCGGTGGGTAGACTTAATACGATAATAAAACAACAGGGAATGGCAACAGAAATTGTCAAGTTTAGTGGACAGGCCAGAGAGTTTAAGAAATGGGTCACTTCCATAGAAAAATATGCGTATTTGGTCTCAGCAACAGATGAAGAGAGAATGAGACTTGCGTATCAGACTGCAACAGAACCGGTTTCGGATCATATAAGAAGAAAGTTAGAGGCTAGAGTAGATGAGACATGGGAACAATTCAAGGAAGACCTAGCAAGGAAGTATGCGGAACATAACGGATCCACAACATGCATTTTCGGTGTTGAGACAGGCTAAACAAAATAACGGAGAGACGGTACAATTGTTCAGCGATAGGTTGATTAACCTGGCTGAAGAGGCATTCTTAGGACAGAATGTACGAGGAGAAGAGGTGGAGAGGATGTTAGTCGGAATTTTTGTAGATGGCATAAAATCCGATGGTTTTGAAATTTAAGTTGATGAGGGAAATCCCTGAGAGGTTATCACAAGCGGTAGATATCGCGGTACAAGAAGAAAATTTGAGACGTAGGTTTAGATTGAGAACAGGACGAGAAGTAGGAACTAGTCGAGAAGACAGAGTTGAGGAGCCTATGGAAATAGGACAAACAAGATTCGGATGGAATAGGAGAGGAGGTATACAGACGTTGCAAGGTAGAAATAGAAATGATTATGATGAAAGAAGAAATATGAGATATCCTACAAGGGAGACAGTAGGCAACACAAATAACACAAATATTGTCTGTTGGGTTTGTGGTCAACGAGGACATGGGTATCGTGTTTGTGGAAATAGGCGTGTCCAATCAAACATACAAAGTAGAAATGGCAGTAGCAGGTTGAGTGGGAATGTTGAAGATAGACACAGGAATTTTACAGGTACAAGAACGCAGGAAAAACCGGCGCCCTACCTATTAAATGGGACCTATGGTAGGAAGGGAAATAATAAGGTCCCAAGGTTTAGAGAATATGTTAATAACAGGTATAGTAGGACGAACAGAGAATATTTTCAACTAGATGAAGTCAAGCAATTTATAGAAAATAAAACAGATTATAGCTCTTGTATAATAGAAATAGGAAAGTATAGAATTCGTACATTAATTGATTCGGGAGCTCAGGTTAGTGTAGTAAAAGAAAGTTTTCTATACAAAATAGTGAGAAATTGTAGAGTATTTAAGAGTCATAATAATTTACACTCTGTTACTGGACAGAATTTACAAGTAATTGGACAAACAATGATAAATTTTAAGTTAGGAGGGATCAACATAAGACATCTTTTTCATGTAGTGAAGGATTTAAATAGAAACATGTTGATAGGAAGAGATTTTTTAATAAAAAATTGAGTAAGACTTTTCTATGATTTACATAAATTAAAATTCAAGGACGTCTATGTAGATATGGAGGAAGACATGCATATATCAGCACTAGTTAGAGTTAAAATGTCCACGACGTTAAAACCACAGTCGGTTAATTTGATACAAGCAAAGCTGAAGAAAAACCCATATTATGTGGCAGGAAAAACAGTCAGAATCACTGAGTTGCAAGAGGAAGTAATTGGTGAGCCTGGTTTGGAAGTTCCAGATGGAATAATAACGTTGGATAAACACTTAACCTTTCCTGTGATGATTATCAACAACACAGGTAGAGAAATCAAATTATACAGAGGATGTGTAATAGCTAAACTAGAACATAACATTAATGACATATTGACAACGGATAGAGCAGAAATGTCGGGAACAAGTTATTCAGAAACTTCTAGTGAAAGAGTTAATAACAGACGCGGACGCTGAAGAAGAGGGAACGTCAGAATGGATGAATTGATCCATCCATCCAGAAGAAATACAGCCCAAATACATTCACTAGACAAAATGACAAGGGAACAAGAATTGTTGTCACAGTTAAAAGCTCCGCCAGAAAATAAGGAAGTGTTAGGAACAACTTATAAAGCAAAAATCAGGATGTATTTGCAATTAATGATTTAGAATTGGGAAAGACACAAACAGTTACAATGGAAATAGACACAGGAGACCATCCACCAATTAGTTTAAAACATATAGAACTCCATTAAGAAATAGAGAAAATCGTGGAAAAGGCAATAGAAGAGATGTTGAAAGCAGGAATAATAACAAGGTCGAAGTCAGAATGGTCATCTCCGGTCGTCATCGTGGCCAAACCTGATGGTTCGAGTCGCTTCTGCTGCGACTACAGGGCGTTGAACAAAATCACCAAGAATGTAGCGTACCCACTGCCAGTAATTGATGATATTTTGGGCTGCTTAATGGCTCTACATATTTCACGACGCTGGACGCAAGGTCAGGATTCTGGTGTATTCCGATGTCGAAGGACGCGCAAAAGAAGAGTGCTTTTTGTACTCATATGGGTTCTTACGAATTCTTACGTATGCCATTCGGGGTTCGAACGGCGCCGTCTCACTATATGCTCTTAATAAATGAAGTATTAGAAGGTATGCAAAAGTTTGCACTAGCATATATAGACGACATACTCATTTTTACAGCAGGAGATATAGAGGATCATTTAAAACATATTAGACTAGTGTTTGACAGGTTAAGAAGACATGACGTAAAATTGAAGCTTAGTAAATGCCAGTTTTTAAAGACAGAAACAAAATATTTGGGGTATATTATAAATAGAGAAGGTATTAAACCAGACCAGGACAAGATAAAGGTTATTAAAGAGTTACCTCCTCCCAACTAACGTTAAGGAAGTGCGTGCGTTTATAGGAACTTGTGCGTATTATAGGCGGTTTGTCCCAGCGTTTTCAAAGATAGCAGAACCTATTACAAATTTAACAGGCAAATACGCTAGATTTAAGTGGGATGATGAGTGTCAAAAAGCGTTCGAGTATTTAAAAAACAGCTTAACACTGGTACCACTATTGACGCATCCAGACTTAAACAAACAGCTAATACTGTACACAGATGCTTCGGACAATGCAATAGGAGCATGTTTGGTTCAACCATATGAAGGAAAAGAGTCTGGAATACCAGGGGTTAAAAAGGAAAGGCCAATTTATTTCTTATCTCATAAACTTAGCAAATCACAACGGAAATGGACGACTATTGAAAAAGAGGCATATGCCATTCATTATGCTCTTCAGAAACTAAATTACTACTTACATAACGCGAATTTTGTTATTAGAACTGACCATATGCCTTTAAAGTCTTTTTTAGAAGCTCCAGTGCAGAACAGGAAAATACAGACGTGGGCATTGAATCTACAGGGATACAACACGAAAATTGAGTACATTCCAGGTAGGATTAACACATGCGCTGATTTATTATCTAGGATTCCGTACCCACAGTCATCAGGAGACACCGAAGATGAAGCTGAACCAGAGATAGACGACCAAAACTGGCAAGTAAATATTTTAGATTCTGCCATAATAAATAGGGAAGAATTTGAGAGTTTACCATCGGATCAAGAGTCTGAACATAGAACAGAAGACCCACAATTAGCACAATTTAATATGAAAGAAGAACAAGAGTTGATCCAAAAGTCTTACAAATAAAAGAAAAATTAAGAGAAACAGAAGATAACAATATAAAAAGAATTATTTGGTTTTACAAGAGGATGGACAGTTATACTATATGTGTGAAAGGAACGAACAACTAAGGAAATATATTCCAAAACATTTAGAAAATGAAGTTTTAAAAGCATATCACAATGAGAATGGACATCTCGGTCGGGACAAGTTGGTGAAAGCACTTACGAACAAATATTATTGGCCAAATTTGTTTAAATCTGCTTGCAAATATGTAGATACGTGTGAAAAATGCAGGTTAAGGAATATGAAAACAATTAAGTGTCCCTTACAAGATACAGATATTCCTCAGTTCCCAATGCAAAAGATTAGTTTAGATATATCAGGTCCACACCCTAGAAAATTGTCAGGAAACGTGTATTTAATTCATATAGTAGATGTCTACAGTCTTTGGCCGGAAATTTATGCAATTCCAGATAAGAGCGCAGATACAGTCATTAATATTTTTTTACAAGAGTTCGTACCAAGATTTAGTTGCCCACAAAGTATACTTACGGATAATGGTAGAGAGTTTGTAAATAAAAAATTCGAAAAGTTATTAAAAGATTTGAATATAAAACATATAAAGACCTCATATTATAGACCTTCTTCAAATGCTAGAAATTAACGTCAACATAGGACGTTATTCGACGTGATAGCAAAGATTGTTGATGAACATGAAAAAGATTGGGATCTATTCTTAGGACCTGCCCTTAGCGCTATTCGTACAAATCAAAATGAGAGCACGGGGTTTTCACCATTCTATTTAATACACGGGAGAGAACCAATACTACCTATAGATAATCTATTAAAACCAAGACGGAAGTATATGGGGGAAGAATTTCAAGAGACCATAATACAGGAAATGCATAAAGCACACGTAAGATTAAAGAATAATATAATTAAAGCTAGGGAAAGACAGAAAAAGTACAAAAATGTAAATACAAAATTACAGGAGTTTAAAGTAGGTGATAGAGTTTATTACAAGAAGCATAGAAGAAACTCTAAGTTTGATGCTCGTTGGATCCCAGGTTATTACGTTTTGGAAAAAACTAGGTAATGTATCGTATACTATCAAGAACCAGGTCACAGGACATGTGGCAAGGACACACGTAGAGCACTTAAGAAGAGATGAGGAGGAGAAGAGAAATGAGAATTATAATAATAATTATTATTCAGACACCGGATACTTAGATGAACAAGTTGTCAGAGGAGCTACAGTAACCCCAAGTTTTAGAAAAGAACCAGCACAAAATCAGTTACTAGCAACTCCAAGTTACGAAGATACTCAAGAACAGACGATTCGAAAACAATAGAAGAAGAAAATGTGAAGGAAAGTTATTATGATAGTATGGAAGAAGAAATAGGTGCTCCATTTAAGAATACTAGGCAAGCAACGAAAAGAAGAATGGATAAACAAAGATATAGAGAAGTGAAAAGACAGAGGAGAATTAGAGATTATTCAACAAGCGGTGAAGATATGCCTCTACTAGAAAGGTCCTTAAGAAATGAGGATAGACAAATTAGATGGGATGTTGAACAGAAGAGATTAGCGGCTGCTAACGACAGACATACAGAAGAAGAAGAAGAAATGGATGAAAAGTCAGAATCAAGTAGTAGTATGGAAGAAACTAATAAGTTGTACGAGGAAGAGGATATTGATGTAGAGTTAGCACTTATTCAAAGAAACTTGGAGTTATTGAAGAAGTGGAAACGTAGGAGGTAGATAGATAGAGAATACTGCAGATAGCAAGTTATAAGTTTCAGGGTTTGGAAGTGAAAGTGATGCTTGAAGAAGTATGTGAAACGGTGGAAATAGAAAAGGATTAAATGGATACTTTTTATAAGTGGTCTTGAGGAGTAGTTAAGCAGTGAGATAACTAATATAGAGGTAGGTTTGAGAGAGGCATATATATATAGTTTTTTTCCTCTCTGTGGTGGAATTGCTGGTTGATTTTAGGTTTCAACTTCGTGACTTTTCGTAGATTGGACAAATTAGATATTGGTACAGTAGCTGGATGTACTCTGTAGCAAATAGTTTTTTTTATTGGTGCTAGAAATGCCGTGTTTAACGGTAATGATTAAGAAGTTATAGTGATGATTGGTCCAAGGGAAATAATTGGCAGGCCGGGCCACAAGTAATTGATAAGTAGATGATGGCTGCTACATTGAGTTGACATTGGAATAGTCGCCACATTACGAATAGATAAAAGGAGTCAACCTGTAGTTTACAGTGCTTACTTAAGATGATATTCCGGATGTTTTGATGTGTTAGGACTTAAGATAGAAAAAGATAGAAAGTTATGAGGGGAGAGAATAAATGGTACGGTCCGTGTTGATTATTGATTATTTGTGTAGAGAGTGTTCTAAGTTAAGAAATTAGTCTGTAGTTAACAGATATACATATGTGACAGTGAAGTGTTTGGTTTTCTCGGTCATAGAAATACTGGAATAACTTGTATAAATAGATATGCGTTACGTTACTTAGTATGAGAGGCCAATGTTGGCGGGCCACTGTACGTAGTAATTTTAAGAGAGTTTTTTTTTTTGAAAATCGTGTGTTATTCACTCTGAGTTTTATGAGTCATGAGTCATATATAATATGTTTTTTTTTTGCTTGAGTTGGTACTGTAAAATGATGGTTATTATTTGATTGTTTTATTGAGCCTAAGTTTCAATGCCTCATATATAATAAGTTTTTTTTTTTTTTTTCTTGATTTGGTCTTGTAAAATGATTGTTGTTGTTTGATTAATTGATTTAGAATAGGGTGATTGTGTTCCTAGTATTTGGAGTAAAAACTATTGGTCCGTAAAAGTGTCCAATAGTGATAGGTAGTAATAGAATGTTTTATTCTGATTTGATAAAATGCATGTTATGTCATTTTAAAATGTGTTTTTTTCTTTAGATAATTTGGGGGTATGACGTCTTGTGTTGATTTTATTTCGATTACATGAATGGTTTTGTATATTAAGTTACATGGTTAATGAATAAGTTATAAAGTTAGTTAAGTAAGTTTAATTTTCAAATATATGGGGTTTTGTTTAAGGCTTTTCGTTCAGAAAAGAGTTAATAAAAACTACTGAGGGATAATATAGAGAAATATTCTCTTTGTCCACTGATATAAGGTTGGGGAAGACTGTAAATGGCAGTATATAAGTATGGGATGTACGGGGGCAAGATATAGGTGCTGTGAAAAACCAGCGTTAATTATATTAAAAATGTTCATAGAATATGAACATGGGCTCGTGGTAAAAGATGAGATGGCGAGATATAGACAAGATTGTGGATGGCAATATAAATATTGAATATATAAGGCTTGTGAAAACTTATGTCAAATTGTTTTATAGTGAACAAAGATCTATTTCATAAGGTGTATTTTAAAAAATTATTTTACAAAAAATTTTTTATTGGCAAGGGAGGTAAATGTGAGTGTCTTAAATATTCATTACTGTATGTAAATGTGGTCATGTTGAGTGTTCATTCTTTATACTTCTCACTCGGTGCGCACCGCTTCTTTACTTTTTCTAACTACATTGTTTTTGTACATCCTGTGTTCTGGAAGAGTGAGAAATTTTAAGAGGTCAAAAGGTACGATAACGATTTTACGAGCTGTTCTTATGATGTGTATATTTTATACAGGAACAACAATAAGGAGCCAAGAACGAGCCAAGAATATATAACTGTATAGTGGATAACTATGATAACTAAATAGCAAGAGAAAGAGTGCAAGAATAGAATAATTACTTAAGTTGGAGTTGGTTTGGGGAAGATTAGAGGAACTGTGAGAGGTAAGAAAAAAAAGAGGGAATAGAGTAAGGAGATTAGGAGTAAAGATTTTTCCTTTGCAAGGAAAATTCTTTAATTAACATGGGGAAGTGTAACAGAAGTAGAGTAGGGGATGGGAAAAGGCTACGGCACGATTGAGCATCGGAGGAGAATGGGGGGAGATGCTCAAGTCGTGACGTGGTTGGTTGTCAGGGGGCAGTAAACATCCCGGCTTAGAACTGGAAGGAAGACATATTGTCATCGTCAAGAAAATAAACAGTCTTTATATGAAACCAGGTGTTTGTTAGTCCTTCACACTGTTACAAGAACTGTCTTCTTATCCTGACCATGAGGGGAAGGGAGAACTGTCTTCTTATCCTCACCATGGGGGAAAGGAAGAATTGTCTACTTGTCACGACCATGAGGGAAAGGAGGAAGTCTTCTTATCATTATCTTGAGGGAAAGGGAGAACTGTCTTCTTATCCTGACCATGAGGGGAAGGGAGAACTGTCTTCTTATCCTCACCATGGGGGAAAGGAAGAATTGTCTACATGTCACGACCATGAGGGAAAGGAGGAACTGTCTTCTTATCATTATCTTGAGGGGAAGGGAGAACTGTCTTCTTATCCTGACCATGAGGGGAAGAGAGAACTGTCTTCTTATCCTCACCATGGGGGAAAGGAAGAATTGTCTACTTGTCACGACCATGAGGGAAAGGAGGAAGTCTTCTTATCATTATCTTGAGGGAAAGGGAGAACTGTCTTCTTATCCTGACCATGAGGGAAAGGGAGAACTGTCTTCTTATCCTCACCATGGGGGGAAAGGAAGAATTGTCTTCTTGTCACGACCATGAGGGAAAGGAGGAAGTCTTCTTATCATTATCTTGAGGGAAAGGGAGAACTGTCTTCTTATCCTGACCATGAGGGAAAGGAAGAACTGTCTTCTTATTCTGCTCATGAGGGAAAGGAAGAAATGTCTTCTTATCCTGCTCATGAGGGAAAGGAAGAACTGTCTTCTTATCCTGCTCACGAGGGAAAGGAAGAACTGTCTTCTTATCCTGCTCATGAGGGTATGAAGAAATATCTTCTTATCCTGCTCATGAGGGAAAGGAAGAAATGTCTTCTTATCCTGCCCAAGATGGAACGGAAGAACTGTCTTCTTATCCTTCTCATGAGGGAAAGGAAGAAATGTCTTCTTATTCTGCTCAAGATGGAAAGGAAGAAATGTCTTCTTATCCTGCTCAAGATGGAAAGGAAGAACTGTCTTCTTATCCTGCTCATGAGGGAAAGGAATAAATGTCGTCTTATCCTGCTCAAGATGGAACGGAAGAACTGTCTTCTTATCCTGCTCATGAGGGAAAGGAAGAAATGTCTTCTTATCCTGCTCAAGATGGAAAGGAAGAACTGTCTTCTTATCCTGCTCATGAGGGAAACGAAGAACTGTCTTCTTATCCTGCTCATGAGGGAAAGGAAGAAATGTCTTCTTATCCTGTTCAAGATGGAACGGAAGAACTGTCTTCTTATCCTGCTCATGAGGGAAAGGAAGAAATGTCTTCTTATCCTGCTCAAGATGGAAAGGAAGATCTGTCTTCTTATCCTGCTCATGAGGGAATGGAAGAACTGTCTTCTTATCCTGCTCATGAGGGAAAGGAAGAAATGTCTTCTTATCCTGCTCATGGGGGAAAGGAAGAAATGTCTTCTTATCCTGCTCATGGGGAAAAGGAAGAACTGTCTTGTTATCCTGCTCATGAGGGAAAGGAAGAACTGTCTTCTAATCCTGCTCATGAGGGAAAGGAAGAACTGTCTTCTTATCCTGCTCATGAGGGTAGGAAGAAATGTCTTCTTATCCTGCTCATGAGGGAAAGGAAGAACTGTCTTCTTATCCTGCTCATGAGGGATAGGAAGAAATGTCTTCTTATCCTGCTCATGAGGGAAAGGAAGAACTGTCTTCTTATCCTGCTCATGAGGGAAAGGAAGAACTGTCTTCTTATCGTGACCATGAGGGAAAGGAAGAACTGTCTTGTTATCCTGCTCATGAGGGAAAGGAAGAACTGTCTTCTAATCCTGCTCATGATGGAAAGGAAGAACTGTCTTCTTATCCTGCTCATGAGGGTAGGAAGAAATGTCTTCTTATCCTGCTCATGAGGGAAAGGAAGAACTGTCTTCTTATCCTGCTCATACACGGGCTACTATTAGTTACTTCTAGATTGTTTATTTATTTATTATTTTTTTTTTTTTTTTGGGGGGGGGGGCGCGTGAATTAGCTGTCATTGTTTTCAGTGTCCCTCGCTATCAGACGAATTCACTCCGATTTTGAGGTACTTGTAATTTACATCCCCAAGTTAAGGACGAGAAGTCAACATTTTAATCCAGCTGATCGGTATAGGGGTTGAACCCCACACCTTGGCGTCAGCACAATGGGAGTTTAAGAATGAGCGCTCTTATCCTTTCGACCATTTTAACCTCCTTGCACTTTCTTACCGATGCCACGTAATTCCTCACCAGTATAATAATTGTCCACGATTGGCTTCCGTTCGTCGGTATTGGATTGATATAGCTCTTAAGAACTGTTTCTCTCAGCTCGATTGCCGTGAATATTCTTCATCTTGTGAAATGCTACATTTGCTTGAGTTAATGACGGTTACCCTGGTCTAGGGATTACACGACTTTATCCGTAATCCCGTATACTCTCGTGAGTAACGTGACGTTCTCGAGAATCAGTGGCGGTTCTAGCCGCGTCGGTAACTTAGGGGTATGTGAGCCGGACGCTCAGAAAGCAATGGCAAACTACTGAGCGTAATCTTCCAAGAAATCAACAATCAGCTGAAAGATGCTGATGTTGACAGCGATGTCCTGTAAAGGATATGCGAACAAACAAACAAAAATTCTACATTTAACATCTGTTTACATATTCCATCTGCTTTTATTAAAGTACCCAAATGCTTAAATATATTGGGTTCTTTCAGATTGATTTCATGCGCTTTGATGTTGCACTTGGATAAACAATTGTTCTTTGTAATAACCATTATTTCTGTTTTTCTGTTATTGACATTAAGTTCTTTGTTTTGACATTGTGTCCCAATAATATCTATAATTTCTTGTTACTGCGTTTCATTTTTAGCGGCCAAGACCAAATCATCAGCATAATACAGGATGTTTATTTTATAACCACAAACTGATATTAATCGTATGCCCTGCACTTTAAAATAATACACAGTCTGGGTCAGAATTATTTAAAATAACAGTGTATTTACATTATACCCACCAGACCCTATGATAATGCTGGCATGTCTTGCACTTTAGAATAATAGCATTTGAAGTCAGGGTGTGTTAAAGTAACACCTGGAATAGTGTTAATTAAAGTAACGACTGCCTGGAATAGAGAGGATTGTATTGTTAACCCTCATTGGCTTTAAAGAACAACTGTGTGCGATAGATCAAAGTGACACCATGGACAAACTAACTGCTATAGAAACACATATTGGGATGAACATATATTGAATGTAACACATATAATACAGTAAAAAGTAAACATAATTAGCTATTGATGATATACAGGAAGATAAAAATAGTAAAGTGCAATTAAAAATATGTTTGTGTGAAATAAGAATATGTATATTAAGAGAGAAAGAAAAAATGCAGTGATATCCTACTTCAGACTATGTGCTCTTCGTGTGCAGTCTATTGCTGTTCTGCCCTGCTAAATTATCCTACAAGTTTCATTCTAGCATTACAGAAATATGAATTCAATTGTCACATAAAAACGTAGATCGGTGGGAGTAAACGTATGGACGTCAAACACCATTTTTGTTTCTTTCTGCAACGTTTGATGCCCAATTTTAGCAGTAAGTGACGTGACTTTGTCAATTGTCACCGTACCATGATTCAACCGTCCGTATTTAATACTATTGGATATGGTTTTAATCCTGTTTATATTCAGTGGGATTGCTTTTACAAACTGGAACTGGACTCCCAGCCGACCCAGAGGACCCAGCCTAAATTTGTTATTAGGAAATGTTCTGGAACCTGAAGGCGGCAAAGGTAAGACTGGCCTCATCACCCATCGAATGCCGATTGATTTAGAAAAATATGGGGGTTAGCTCCACACACGATACGCCTCAGATTGTGGAAAAGAGGTCCCTAACTTTCTGTTATTATATTCATTGCTTCCAGGTTAGGTGCCTTAAAGCCTCAGATCGTGGAAAAAGAGGTCCCTAACTTTCTGTTACTACATTCATTGCTTCCACGTTAGGTGGCTTTAAAGCCAAAACGAGAAATGCGTTCACTCATATTGACAAACATGTTGGATATTTAATGACCACACATTTCTTCGTGTGAAGGGAAGTAGCTAGACGGGCTTACATCTTGTCTTCCATGGTGCGAGAAAAGATCGAGTTTGTGATAAAATCAAGATAAAATTGTATTAACTTCCATTATTATTATATATATATATATATATATATATATATATATATATATATATATATATATATATATATATATATATATATATATATATATATATATATATATATATATATATATATATATATAATTGGCTGATTTTATTTATGCACTGTAGTTGCTGGCTTTGTTAACCCTTTTATGTGTTAATAGTTGTTTAGTACCTGCATTCATTGGTTTCATTAGCATAAAATGTTTCGCTGATTACAACTTGCAAGAGTTCCTAATTGGACTACTTAGTATGCAATATTTTCCGTTGCAATTTATTTTTTTATTAAGCATTATAAGCCGGCTCCCTGATCGAGGAGTTAGCAGCTTTCTCCGTAATCCCGAATACTCTCGTGGTTGACGTGAGTGCACGAGAATTGGAAGCGGTTCGAGTCGCACCAGTGACTTATGAGAGTATGGAGCCTGTCGCTCAGAAAGTTGTGGCGTGCTGATGAGCGTAATCTAGCCTAGGAATCAACATACAGCTGAAAGATGGTCATGTTGACCGCAATATCCTGAAACAGGATGGAAACGCGGGGGAAAAAGGCATTATAAGATTACATGAGCGCTTCGGACAAAGTTTCAATGCCAGCTCTCGTCGTTGGCTCCAGGAGGGGAAACAATTTGCCACTGATTCCTCACCTCAGTGAATGTAGACCTTAATAAGGTTCCTGATGGCCTACACCAGGTTCTTGTTGGCCTACATCAGGTTTCTGTTGGCCTACATCAGGTTCCTGTTAATGGACTTCTCTTTGTTTGTTTGTTTAATTGTAAGAATGATGTTACAAACAACGTTTAGAAATGAATATACTTTCTTGCCTGGCACCGTAAGTATGGAAAATATATCTATCAGATCGTTTGGTATTTGAGATACATGTTCGTTTATGAATAATTGATGGGCACAGGAGCAATGAATTCAGTTTAACAGCTATGTTGATTTTACTTGAAATAGAGCGCCATCGTTTACATTTCAAAGACACTGCTATTTAAGTGATGGGCTGACTGTATTATATAATTGTATTGTTGATGTATCTTGGACACAATCTTGACTAACAGAAGAACCTCAAGAGATCAATCTTGGAGATACTCTTAAAACGCAACATTATCTCTCTCTCTCTCTCTCTCTCTCGCTCTCTCTCTCTCTCCCTGTCTCTCTCTGGCTCTCACTCACTCTCTCTCCCACTCTCTATTTCTCTCATTCCCTTTCTCTCTTTATCTCTGTCTCTCTTACTGACATCTATATCTCTCTTTCTCCTCCCTCTTTTTCTCTCTTTCTTGCTCTCTTTTTTCTGTTTTCTCTCATGCTCATCTCCCTATTAATATATCTCTCACTAAATCCATTTCATTGTCTCTCTGAATCTATCCGTTTCATTACCCCTCTCACTCTGTCTCATTGATGATCCCCCTCGCTCTATCCCTTTCATTATATATATCTCTCTCTCTCTCTCTCTCTCTCTCTCTCTCTCTCTCTCTCTCTCTCATATTTCATTTTTTTTTCTCTCGTTATATCCCTTCCATGATCTTTCTTACTCTATCCCTTCCATTATCTCTCCCACTCTCTCCCATCCATTATCTCTCTCGTTTTCTCTCTTCCATTATCTCACCTGCTCTCTCCCTTCCATTGTCTCTATCGCACTCTCCCCTCCATTATCTCTCCTGCTCTCTCAATTCCATTATATAACTAGCTTACTCCCTTCTATTGTCTCTACTGAGTGACTGCGTGTGTAACACTGTGAGCTGTGAAATTCGCGTGGAATGCTTTTACATCTGTCCTGTACAGTGACCTGCATGTTCGGAACAATGGCTACCGGCTGTTGCTGAATTGACTGGTTTGCCTTTTCGTTTCACGAGTGCATTTTTCAGGCGACTCCAGGGAGTCGGCGCTGAAGCTGCGGAGTTCGTGCTTTGTGCGACGCTTTCGGCGGGTCGCCTTGTGGTAAAAGACCGAGCCATGTGAGAAAACCAGGGTCAATGAGGTCTTTCTGGTGACTGCTGAGTCCATCGACGATGAACTGTGGTTTTCGTGGAGGACCTTTGTGTTGGCATTCTGGCAGCGACAATATGCACAGTGTACCTGTGCGGGCTGTTGGATTGCCGAGACTCCTGTCTATTCCACTTTTCATATTGGACAGTGGGGAGCATTTTGTGTGATATTCACTGGCACAGGAATGGAGCATAATGCGGACGACCCGTTGCCGTGAAGTTGGAACCTGGACTAACTAACTAATTATTGTCTCTCCAGCTCTGTCCCTGCAATTATCTCTCTTGCTTTATCCCTTCCATTGTCTCTCTCGCTTTCTCCCTTCCTTTGTCTCTCTCTCTCACTCTCTCTCTCTCCTCTCTCTCTCTCTATTTCTCTCATTCCTTTTCTCTCGTTATCTCCCTATCTCTGTTTCTCTTACTGACTTCTTTCTCTCTCTTTCCCATCCCTCTTTTTCTCTATTTCTAGCTCTCTTCTTTCTGTTATCTCTCTTGCTCATCTCCCTAATGATATATCTCTCCCTAAATCCCTTTCACTATCTATCTCAATCTATCCGTTTCATTACCCATCTCACTCTATCTAATTCATTATCCCCCTCGCTCTATCCCTTTTATTATCTCTCTCTCTCTCTCTCTCTCTCTCTCTCTCTCTCTCTCTCTCTTCATTTATGTCTTTCTCGTTATGTCCCTTCCATGATCTTTCTTACTATATCCCTTCCATTAGCTCTCCCACACTCTCCCATCCATTATCTCTCTCGTTCTCTCCCTGCCATTATCTCTCTCGTTCTCTCCCTGTCATTATCTGTCTCGTTCTCTCCCATCCATTATCTCTCTTGTTCTCTCCCTGCCATTATCTTACCTGCTTTCTCCCTTCCATTGTCTCTATCGTACTCTCCCCTCCATTATTTATCTTACTCTTTCCATTCCGTTATCTCGCTCGCTCACTCACTTCTATTGTCTCTCCAGCTCTATCCTTGCCATTATCACTCCTGGTTTATCCCTTTCATTGTCTCTCTCGCTCTCTCCCTTCCATTGTCTCTCTCACTCTCTCCCTTCCATTGTCTCTCTCGCTCTCTCTCTCTTCCATTGTCTCTCTCGTTCTCTCCCTTCCAATGTCTCTCCCGCTCTTCCCTTCCATTGTCTCTCCAGCTCTCTCCTTCATTTATCCCTCCAATTATCTTCCCTCCATTATCACCCCCATTCTCTCAATTTCATTCTCGCGCTTGCTCTATCCCTTCTATTATCTCTCCACAACTACCCCTGCCATTATGTCTCTCGCTCTATCCATTCCATGTCTCTCATGCTCTTTTACCTGGTGAAAGCGACAGAAAGCAACGAGTAGTGTGATTTAAGCGACAAAAATCAACTATTCTGAACAAGTATAACATGCACAAAGTCAAGTGACAGAAATCATCTATTGTGAACACATTTAACATGAACAAAGTCAAGTGACAGAAATCAACTATTCTGAATACGTATAACATGCAAAAAGGCAAGTGACAGAAATAAACTATTCTGAACATGTAAAACATGAACAAAGTCAAGTGAAAGAAATCAATTATTGTGAATACATTTAACGTGAACTCAGTCACACTTACAGAAGCTGGTTTACTTGTCTGAAATAGAATATGCAATAAAACACACACTGCGTTAGCACTGAGAAATAATTATACAGGGATAGAGATAAAAATGTTAGGCTCGTCTAAGACATTATATTTAATCACACATAATGCAACTGAATAGAACAAGTCACTTAGTTACAGATAATACAGCTGAATAGAACTGGTCACATAGTTACAGATAATGTAGCTGGACAGAACTGGTCACTTAGTTACAGATAATGTAGCTGCACAGAACTGGTCACTTAGTTACAGATAATGTAGCTGCACAGAACTGGTCACTTAGTTACAAATAATACAGCTGAACAGAACTGGTTACTCGATCATAAGCAGACAGTCTAGATTCTTTGGGCATGTCAACATTTTAAAAAACCTGGAAAATGTAGTAATAACAGTAAAGTCGACAGAGGAGAGAGACATGGGGATACCTAGAGACAAGATGCGGGACACATGTCAATATGGCACGGTGAAGCATGTAATGAGCAACTTGTGTCACGGGAGGCTGTCGATGAAAGTGTCGACCAATGGTATACAACATTGGCAATAATAATGTTGACAGGAAAACGTAGCAATGCCCTTTACTGTTAATGTGCATTTAAAATAGCGCTACGAATAGTGTACTCAAATGTAATACAGATACAAGACGGACCACAATAGCAGTGTCTAAACTGTAGCTCAATCAAAGATGCCTTGCTGATACAACGCTAAGCAAACAGTGCTAGAAAATGTCTCATTGCATCAGGGGACACAAATATGCGGGGGAAAAAGACAATCACTGGAGATAAAATGCAAATAGTTTTGTGACAACAAGGTGTAATGGGTGTAATTGTATCCATCAACAAGCATGACATTATCAAACAGCGAATGCCGGACAAGCCCAGGAAGTGCCTCACACTTGTCAGCATTCATCATCATCAAATGTTTCAGCCGCTGTGCTGGTTGTGAAGCTTCCTGATCAGTTCCAATCCACGCCGTGTGCGTCTTTCTTTAATTCCATTAATATATACGTGCATGTCTGGATTTTAAAAAAAAAATGTTCCGTTGCATTTCGTTCTCTGTTTTCCAGTATTTTGCTTTCAATTACACTCCTTGTTTTTCCCCCATATACGTGGTGTGTTTTCTTGCCATGGAAGGCAATGAAGCAACGAGTCTTCTCCTTTATCGTATTTTAGGATGTCATTGTTCTGTTATATTTAAACCGCCTGATTCTGTGGCTTAGGAGCCGTAAACAGCTTCACAATACCGAATACCTGGTTCGAAATCAGCAGCAGGCAATTAGTCAGCAGACCGCCTTGTGTTGAATTTCACTGTCGTATAAGCATCGGTCATTCCGAAAGCAATGGCAAATTACTGAAAGTAATATTATCTAGAAAAGCACAAACCTCAGGTCCTGTATGACATCACACTGATGTTGGACAACAGGATGTCTTCATCCGACATACAGGACTTCGCGCTGGAGTTCACAGACAACGAACGCAAGCAAGCAAACACAAACAGTCAAAAACATGCGGGGGTTAACTGCGACGTCCTCTAAAGGACATGCAGCTGCCATTATATTTACCAGAACTTGTAAGGTTGTAAATTCTTCAATCCAGCTGACTCCTATCATTCTCCGTAACACCACACCTCGGGATCCTCCATATGTTTTTTTATCTCCTTTATTAATCATCCATTCTTCAGAACATATTGCCATTGACCAGATTCCATACACAGGATAATGTTTCTTAATTCAAGTTGTATATACTTCGAGGCCAAATCCGATTACTAAAACGATGTGTTTGGCCTATTCTTCATGATGGATGTGAATGCAGGACAATCGATAATGGAGCCATGAAGAAACTGGACCAGTGAAGACATGGTTTCTGAGAAAAATTATGAGAATATCACAGAATGAGGTTTTGAAAAATGCAGCTGTTATAAGACCATTAATTAAAACCAAACAACCTTTGACGTTGGCGTTGGTTCGCCTGAAGGCGAGGTACACGGACAATAGGGACAGTTAATCCACACGCTATATTCTCGTGAGTAACGTAACCTGCGCGAGAATCGGTAGCGGTTCCGTGTTGGTAACTTACGGGGTATGTGCGCCGGTCGCTCAGAAAGCAATGGCAAACTAATGAGCGTAGTCTTGCCTAGTACATCAACAGCAGCTGAAAAATGCTGATGTTGACTGCAACGTCCTGTAAGGAATATGAAAACAAAATGCACACGCACAAATCAGTCCAGTGCTTTAGAAGTAGCAGCAAGTGTATGGAGTACGCTTGAGTTGAAAGCGATCGAGCTCAAACACAAAAACCACAAGACAAAGGGGGCAGGTGGAATGTTTGAGTATAGACATAGAATATATAGACTAGAGAACTTGTGTAGAAACATACTGGGTAAGATAGGCAGCGGTCGACTGAAAGGTGTATGTGGGAGCTCAAACAGAAGTGCAGTGTCAGAATCTTATATTAGGCTCGTTGGCTAACACATGTGAGACAGTACAAGTACAAACGTTATTCGACGTAAGACACAGCAACACAAGTTCTATGGATTTATTACCACAATAAATACATAACAATAGTTACAGCAATGTACAACATATAACAACTCACTACCACAATACAGCTCATAGGTCTGACGCTCACAATATCAGTCGTTCAGCTCACAACCACGGAGATTCACACAAACGCCTTGCTCTCGACACACACGTCCGTTCAGATGTCCAGTCCCAGATAGGTCTGAGATTAACACACACACTGCCCACTGCCTCAGGTGGGGTCACGTGGCTTTGCGTCGTCTGTCGTCAGCGCTGGTCGCGTGTCAGGTAAGAATCTTGTCAGCCGACAACTCTTGTCCGCCGGGTGCCGTAACGATGTCGCTGCTAGGCTCTGACATTCTCCCCGGGTACTTCAATGAAAGATGCCATCTTTCATTTATGATGTATGTATATACTGGGGTAGTGTTAATTTCATGTCAGAGACTACCTTTTTCCCAGTGCTATGCATGAAACTACATATAAGGCATAGAAATATATACAAAAAAAATGTAAGTTGCATCGAAATGACAAATGAAGTACAATTTTTAACACAATTCAGGTTTCATCCCCCCGATGCCTGGTTACCTTCATTGCAATAATACCCAGTCAGATCAGTAGTTCCAGCTTCACGCATCTACCTCGCAGCCATTTTGAAAAAAACGTAATAATATGATTGTTTTGCAACAACCATCTAGGCCAGACTGAAATACGGCTTTGTATTAGTCGTATTAAACACTTAAACTCTGCCCTCATTTGGTCAGGAGCTCTTATGTTGGTTTGCAATGTTGGCAGCACTATGACATGCTTGGTGGACGCCTACCTGCTGTGCCAATCATTTGAGCAACAAAATGTCTATCTATACAATATACATTAATGAATATGTTTCAAATTATGGCCCTTGATGTAATTCACCAATGCAAGGGAAGTAATTTTGACAATCAAGAAATTCCATACATTACAATAATAATTTAATTTCTTAGCGTCATTGCTTGACGTTTCTTCATATTAACGAGAAAAAGTCGGTAATATGAATACGTTAATCAAGATATGATTCTAAGATTACACTAATCAAAATAAATATGTACCCAATTGGTATATTATATTTTATAGATTGAAAAAGATTTTACAAGTGTCATAAATTTTTGGAAATTTGTACATAGTCTGCTAATTTTGCTATACTTTTTACATTATAACAGAAATGCACACGAAACGAAAATTTTGGTTGATGTTACATTTTCTGAACACAAATGATCCGGTTTTATTTCGGAACAGATAGTAAAATGTTCTCACAATTGGTGTCTGATGTTATAAGATGACAACGGATTTTGATGGAATGTTCTTATTTCCGATGTGTTCACAACTTCGAACAATTTGGAGTAAATTTGCTGTAGAGGTGGTGTAGGAGTCTATGTTCAGTCCACATTTGCACATGTTAAAATATCACGGTGAAAAAAATCACCCACAAATGTCACAATGGTAAAGTTCGCTTATGGTAAGTTGATAAGCGTCTGTGACACTGTTGTTGGTGTCTATATACAATTAATATTGGTATCATTCTAACACACACTACACAATTATACTACACTCATTACATAAGACATAAATTGATTAAAATAAGAATATTATACATGTCGGTTTGCAAACCGTATCACAATTTTACATGTAGACCTTACACAGTAGGTGAATGAAAAAATTCACACATTGGTGGCTGTGTTGGGCTGAGTGTAATATTAGACAGTGCACTCAGACATTGCTTACTGGGTCTGTCGGACAACGGGACAAAAGGTCGGCGATTGTATTCATTCTGCCGGGAATATGGCGAACCTCAAAACTGAAATTCTGAAGCTTTAAGGACCAGCGAGCAATCATGTTATTTGATGGTACTGCAGAATTGATATACCTTAATGGACTGTTGTCAGTTTCGATGATAAAGTGACGTCCTAGAAGATATTTGGACAGCTTTGTGACACTTTCTACTAAGGCCAATGCCTCTAATTGCGGAATGGACCAGGCCCGCTCTCTGGGCTTTAGTTTTCTTGATAGAAAACAAACGGGATGCAAGATGTCGTTGTATTCCTGCAATAGGACTGCACCGATCGCAATGGAGCTAGCATCTGTTCTCAATCTGAAAGGTAAACGAATGTTGGGCAATTTAAGGATTAAATTGGGTGAATTCTTATCAGAAAAATGTGCCAAAACTTTATCAAATGCATTTCGTAGGCATTCATCGTTTACAACTTTTTCGGGTTTATTCTTGGTTAGTAAGTTAGAAAAAACCTCAGTCAGATCTGAAAAATCAGGAATAAAGTTTCTGTAATAATTAATAAGTCCCAATAAACTGCGGACTTGTTTCTTATTTGTTGGAAGTGACAGTTTTAGAATTTTCGAGACAATTTTGTTGTCTGTCATGACAAAGCCATTGGATATTCTGTACCCCAAAAATGATATCTCTTGGTAAGCCATGCTCACCTTTGAAGGCTTCACTGTCAGTCCGTGCTGTCTGATACGTTCTAGTGTCTGTTCCAGTATCTTTATATGTTCTGTCATTGTCTCCGTATGGACACAGATGTCGTCAATATAGGAAACTATATTGGGAATGTCAGATAGGAGTAGTCGTGTCATGCGTACAAATGTGGCTGGGGCATTGACTAGCCCGAATGGAAGTTTGCACTATTCGTATAGTCCCCAAGGCGTGGCGAAAGCTGTTAGATGTCTGCTGTCTTCATGTACAGCAATCTGCCAGTAACCTTTAGCCATGTCAAGGGTCGTGAAAAACTTAGCGTCAGTCAGTTCTGTCAGAAGATCGTCCGTATTTGCCATTGGTTCAAGATCTAAAACAGTTATTTTGTTCAGTTTTCTGTAATCAATGCAAAGTCGTATTGTGTTGTCCTTTTTCCGTACAATGACCATGGGTGAAGAGAAGTCTGATAGGGATCGTCTGATGATGTTGTTTTTTTCTAAGTTGATGATTTCCTGATGTAGTTGTTCCTTGTAATGTAATGGTATGGTGTATGGTCTGCATCTTATGGGTGTGTTTGATGTGAGTGTGATGTGATGCTGTACTAACTCTGTTTGTCCTGGGTTGTCTGAAAAGATGGTGTTGTACTCTTGTATCAACTGTTTGCAACTGTTTGTCTCTGCTTGACTTAGGTTTGGATTGATCTTGATCTCCTTCAAGCAGTTTGTCGTGTCTAATGTAGGTGTTGGAATCTCGTCGCTAGAATCGTCATCTTCGTGATCTATTATCACGGTGCAAGCTGTCGTCTCGTCTTGTTCGTTGTCTCTGTTGTAGTATGGTCTTAGCATATTGATGTGAAATATTTTGTGTTTGTCTTTTATTAGGATTTCGTAGTCAACAGGAGAGATTTGTCTTGTCACTTTGAAAGGTCCCTGCCAAGAATCTGTCAGTAGCTGTCTGTCACTAGGTAGTAGTAGTAGAACGTCTTGTCCAGCTGTCAATGTTATAGTCCTGTTCCCTTTGTCTGCGTATTGTCTGTAAGTAGCACCAGATAGTTTTAGTGCATTTTTAGCAATTTCACATGATTTCATTATCCTTTCACGCAATGATGTTACATACACAAATGATGATATGGGTTTCAATACTGGAGTGGACTCAGTTAACATTTGGTGATAAATTGTCAATGGGCCGCGTGGTTTGGCACCATAGATGAGTTCAAAAGGAGAGAAACCGGTACTAGAATGTGGTACCTCGCGATAAGCAAAAAGGACAGCTGGTAAGTATAGATCCCAGTTATTGGGGTGATCTTGAGTTACTTTGGCTAGCATGTGCTTCAGATCCCCGTTAAGCTTTTCAATAATCCCGCTCGAGTGAGGATGATAGGGGCTATTGAAGACTTGCTTCACTCCTAACATTTTCGTGAAAGCTTGAGTGGATGCAGCGATAAACTGAGTGCCTCTATCAGACTGGATAGTATCTGGAAACCCAATTCGGGAGAAAATATGGAAGAATACTTCCATGATATCGTTGGCAGTGATGTTCTTTAACGGAATCGCTTCTGGCCAGCGACTACATTGATCAATAATTGTTAGAATATATTTATTCCCTCTAGTAGTTGTATGACTGAGAGGGCCCACAATGTCAACTGATAATTTCTCAAAAGGTCGACTGGCTAAGTCAGTGACTTGTAACTTTGCCTGTGGGTGTTTACCTTTCTTTACCAGTTTCTGGCATGTATCACAACTTCTGCAATATGTTTTTATGTCATTACAGAATTTTGGCCAATGAAACTGTGTCAATAGTCTTGACCTGGTTTTAACATATGCCATATGACCTGCAAAAGGTATATCGTGAGCAAGATGTAAAGCTTGCCTACGATAAGTAGTTGGTAACACAGTTTGCTTTGTTGTAACGTCACCTTTGGTGTAGTACCTGGTGAGTATATCATTGTATAAAGCAAAATGCCATTTAGCATTTTTAGTTACTCTTGGCTTTTTTCCGATCAGGTCAAAATACTTTGACAGTGAAGGATCAGCTTTTTGAGCTGTTATGAATGTTTCCTTCATCGAGTCACTAGGTGGTACTTCTGGGCTAAGCATTTGAATAGCCTCAGTTTGGTTACTATCATCTTGCACTCTCGCAGTCGCTCTTGTTACTGCGTTCACACACTCAATGACATCAGATGATGATGGAATGATATCGTCAATGATGTGATGAGAACTTAGTGCTGCATTAGCTAACATACATTCAACAGGTGAATTGACATTTTCAATGACATTTGGTGGTGATGTGTTATCAATAATACATAGTGATGTTATGTCATGGTTATGATGTTTGTCATTCACTTCCGGTAAATTTCCGATGATTATATCGCACACTGGGTTTGTAAGTGCTGCGACCTTTACTTTACCGGTGAGGAATGGTGTTTCGATGTATGCCCAAGCTAATGGATATTTTTCGATATTGCCTGAAAATGTTCTACATGTGATGTGTCTACCTGTGTAGTCTGTAGGTGTTATGAATGTTGTTTTCAGGCCAATAAGTGTACTCCCGGTGTCGCGAAGTACTGTAGCAGACTTGCCATTAACGTACCCGTGATAGATGTCTAATTTGCCTTTTGAGTCTATTACTAAGTTACCTTCCTCATTAGCAATAGGGATGGCGTGCCCGCATGTTAAGATACCATTTTCAAAGAAGGTATTACAGACAGTGCATGTGTTGGAACTAAATACGTCACAAGCCTGTGCTACATGTACAGGATGTTTTTCTGTATTTTCGTCTTCTGACGCTGAACTATCGAACAAGGCCGCATTGGCTTTGTTGGTCATCTGCCTGCCTTTACAATCAATACGATGGTGACCGTAAGCCTTGCAGAGAAAACATTTACGTGCATTTTCGAACGATTTACGTTCTCTGTCTTGTCTGTTTACCATATTTTGCAAGTATGTTGGGTACCCTGGGTTTTTATCGCACATCTCGTTCAAATAATGAGACATTTTACAATGAACACAATGTCTAAACTTTTCAGAGGTAGGCCTGGTTGGTTTTTGCCTACTATAGTTTTTCTCATAGTTGGCTGCTGCTACCCAGTTACTGTCAGTAGCTTCAGTGGCAAAACACTGTTTATTTGCCGTATAATAGGCCGACCCACGTCTTTCCATTTCTTCCACACATGTGCATTCATTCTCCTGCAAGAACTTAGAAAAAGATGTTGGGATAGAAGAAATAATTTTATCTCGAATAATGAGATCTTCTAATTTATCATAATTTTTGTTAATTTTGGCTGATGAAGTCCATTTGCTGAAAATGTCTCGGACTAAACAGAGGTAGTCAGAGAACGTTTGAGTTGATTTTGGACTCAGTTTACTGAATTGTTCTCTGTACCCTGCTTCATCTAGCATGAAATGTGCCATTATTTTAGATTTAATGTAATGGTACTCTTTTCTGAGGTCTTTGGGGATGGTTTCAATGACTTTCAGAGGTTCCCCAGATAGACTCCTCATATATAAAATATTCCATTCCGAAAGTGGAACTTGGTAATGTTCCATTAAAGTCTCAAAATTTTGGGTGAAGGCTGCTATGCAGTCACCGGAGGTATAGTTACGAACGATACCTTGGTACTTTTTATACTGGTTTTCTTTTTCCAGTCTTTCAGATTTCTTTGACTCTTTATTCATTGCAGTCTCAGTGTCCAGTTGTTTCATTTTCAACTGTAGTTCAAGTTCTTCCCTCTTACTCTGAGCCGCTATTTCTGCTTTCTTAAGTTCACTGTCTATCTCAGCTTGCTTCAGAGCTGTTTCTGCCTCTACTTGCTTAGCAGCTTTTTCAATTTCTGCCTGTTTTAAGGCTGTTTCTGCTTCAGCTTGTTTTGCAGCCATTTCTGCTTGTTTTAGAGCTCTTTCAGCTGCTCTATCTTCGCGTTCGGCAGCTTTTTCTTGAACAAGTAGGTATTCTGCGTATTTCTTCTCACTCCATTGAGTTAATTCATCACCATGTAACTGTAATTTTATCCCCATATCAATGAAATCGAACAATGACGACATGATGGAGAAATATGTCAATGAAAATCAATCGCACACAATATATTGCAAATGGTTAGTAGAAAAACAATTTACAATCTATTTGACTCTACGATGCGTGCCCACTAATTGCATACGTAAAGTTAAAGTGAAGAAAAATATACTCAAGTGCCCTTGGATATGGTGACGAAAGGTTGGGCAATCGGGCTAGAAAACTGTAAGGTCGTACTTCAGAACCATTAATGACCTCTACGGCAGGGTTATGGATGGTACGCAAAAAACCTGCTTTGTTTTTGGAGAGAAATAAGTTAGCGTGTGTTTGTTGGTGTGTGCCTGTAAGTCACTAAGTGTTGATTTGGTTTGGATGGCGTCGAGTATAATTGTATGTCGTAAATTTGTCGTCAACAGTGTTTCTTTCAACAGAAGTTACACTCTTTCCAAAACTCTTCGCGTTCCACAAACTCAATACACAAAAACAATCTATCTGTATTTGAACACTCAATAACATTGATGACACATCACTTACATCAAGATGACATTCAGTAAGGACAAAGACATCAAGTTTACAAGATGGCGACAAGGTCAAAATGGCGGCAAAATCACAAGGTTGACAAGGTCAAACGGTAACAAGTTTAACAAATCACAAATGTTTAACACGTTTACAGGCTCAAACAATATGTACTGTACATTTACTAATGATCTTAAACATATTTAGACAATATAGTAATGGATCACACTGAGACTTTTCCGATCACATGTACATCACTATAACCTTGACAAATTTTACAAGTACAAGAATTATAGTTTTAAATCACAAAGACGAACAACACACGTCTAAATATATTAGGTTCTTTAAATAATGACGAGCAACCCACGTCCACACATGTCAGAATCTTATATTAGGCTCGTTGGCTAACACATGTGAGACAGTACAAGTACAAACGTTATTCGACGTAAGACACAGCAACACAAGTTCTATGGATTTATTACCACAATAAATACATAACAATAGTTACAGCAATGTACAACATATAACAACTCACTACCACAATACAGCTCATAGGTCTGACGCTCACAATATCAGTCGTTCAGCTCACAACCACGGAGATTCACACAAACGCCTTGCTCTCGACACACACGTCCGTTCAGATGTCCAGTCCCAGATAGGTCTGAGATTAACACACACACTGCCCACTGCCTCAGGTGGGGTCACGTGGCTTTGCGTCGTCTGTCGTCAGCGCTGGTCGCGTGTCAGGTAAGAATCTTGTCAGCCGACAACTCTTGTCCGCCGGGTGCCGTAACGATGTCGCTGCTAGGCTCTGACAAATAAGAATATAAGCAGCATCAATTATTGCATCAAAGCATCGCATAACAGAGAGGCTCGGAGAGTCATCGTCGCCAATGTTTGCTCCAGACCAGACACCTGAAGAGAAAGAGCCATTCCTTGATGGCAGGATTGTATATGTTGGTACTAACAGTGAAACATTCATGGATAGCAGAGGTCATGAATTTCCGAAGATATACGGCAAAAGTTCATTTTATTAAATAATCAAAACAAACAAAATAGTAATAACAAGTTTAAAAATCAAAAACAAAGTTAAAGACAGAAAACAATAGAAACATGTTATCAAAGAAATTTTCAAACAAAGTTTCCAATAAGTAGTAAAAGAACATTAATAATAAACTGGAAGAAAAAAAAAAACTGTTTAGTGACAGAGAGAACTGGAGCAGTCAGTAAAACCAGTTAAAATCATGCAAACAAGAAGCTCGGGTGAGGACTAAACTCGTCTGTCTTAAGATAATATCCAGGCAATAGGATGCCCGTGTTTATTGACGATACCGTGAGGGCCGTAATTAAACGACAATTACTATACCGTGACCCATTCTGCCACATTCACGTGAGTACACACATATACAACAACAAGTAGAACATTGAAACACATCTGTCATATTAAGTTAGAGTCGCTGTGATACTGAATGCCAAACTCACACCGACGTGAAACATTGAATATTGTGACACTCACTTCATTCCACATTGTTCGCTGATTTCAAACGATAGCATCTTCTTATATGTAAACTTTATATCACTAACAAGTTTGTTTTCGGGGGGTTAAAATCCAAGCTGCCATCACAAAAGTAATATTTTGGTTCCTTCATTGCTCTTATTTTCCACTTGGTTGTGAATTTAGGTTAATGCGCCTCTCTAAAGCATTAATGTTCAGTGTTGGTGTTATGGCATGAATAGCTCTATTCTGGAGTAACTTTCCAAATTTCAAGGACTCTGCTGAAAATTTTAAATTCAAGGTGAATACTCCACGGGAAAGTACATTCATTTCCTCACATTTCTGTATGCTTAATTGTGCCTTAAAATGTATATACTATTTTCACTTAAGTGTGGAAATTGCCTCTTAAGTATAAGGTTTACCTAATTTTGTTTACGCAAAATTAAAATCTTTGTATAACCTACACTGCTTAGATATTGGCGTTAAAGATGTGTGTATTCAGTTTCTCGAAGTGAATTAATTCTGTTTTTAAACATTAATTACAGTGTCGAGTAACGTCAAGGTAAGGGCCATTTTCCACAACTTGAGGCGTAGTTTAGTACAGGGTGTATTTGTAATGACTGTGCAGTGTTTGTAAATATTGCCGGTCCAAGTTTTGTATTTACCTGCTATGTTGCATGAACTATACAGAGGGTGAATAAAAAACTTGGACCGGCAATTTTTTCAAACATTGCACAGTCATTAAAAATACACCCTATATAACTAGTTAGACTCATATTTTACTATGCAATCTATATACTGTTTTCACATAAATGTGGGAATTGCCTCTTAAGTATAAGGTTTACCTAATTTTATTTAAGTTATTATTTTATGTTATTATTTAAGGTTTAGACCAATCGTCATTCGATGGCTGATGTGGTAAATATCGCACTGACCGCTTTTACTTCCCAGAATATTTCGTGATATTCATGTTAGGTTAGCTGGACCTGGGAGCTCATGTCAGTTTATTGAAATCTCCACCTCAAGGGGGATTCGAACACATGCCCATCTGGTCGGCAGGCTAGAGTGCTAGCTACTGCGCTACCGAGGTCCAAGTTGACCTCCTATGACACAAGCGGCTGGACACACGCACCACATCACAATATTTTTTCTATATCCTTGTTACAGGACATCGCTATTACAGGACATCGCTGTCAACACCAGCATTTTCTGCTGTTGTTGATGTCTTGGCAAATTTACGTTCAGTAGTTTGCCATTGCTTTCTGAGCGACTGGCACCCATACCATTTCATAAAAACCAACGCAAGACGGTCTGCTGCCATAGCCCACAGCTATGTTTCGAACACGGGTATGCGAGATTACGAGCTGTTTCTGTAAAAGCCTTCGCCACGGAGCAGTCCATCACCAATTACTGATACGTTAAAATCGTTCGACAATGATGACTTTGTTTTAAAACGTAGCCTAAGACACTTTTAAATAAAGTTGTTATTGCATATATGAGCCAGGAACGGAGGAAACAGATTAGTTTTGACAGTTAAGTATTTTTTTTTTTTTCGCATATCCTTTACAGGACATCGCTGTCAACATCAGCATCTTTCAGCTGATTGTTGATTTCTTGGCAAGATTACGCTCAGTAGTTTGCCATTGCTTTCTGAGCGACCGGCTCACATACCCCGTAAGTTACCGACGCGGAGAGAACCGCTACCGATTCTCGCGCAACGTCACGTTACTCACGAGAGTATACGGGATTACGGAGAAAGTCGTGTAAACACCTAGACCAGGGAGACCGGCTGAAAGTTACGTATGCATTTATGAAAATAACGTGTTTTGAATGTTTTCAGATCTCGACAAAATTTGTTTATTGTTTGCTGAAAGATGGTATTGTGTAAAGTAAGCTGCAATTAGACCATTTCGGAAACATATCACAGATAATGCCTTTTAAGGTAAAGTCAAGAACACTGTAATTGTCTTGAAGTGTATTGTTTATATGGCGTTTGTCACATATTTATATAGACCAAATCGGTACTAGATGAGTGATGTAATTTCTACCTTGCTACCTGAAATTTTGGTGAATAAAGTTGGTGCCGATATTTATTACTTATTTATCTTCTTAATTTTCTCAGAAACCAAAGTTTTCAAGCATAAGTCGACACATATAAGCTATTGATGATACAGCAGTGAAGTTTGGCAGGAATGCGGTACATCATCATCATCATGTGCTAAGTCGATAAGCGTGGGCTGTCATGTTTGGCCATTTCTCACGATCACCAGAGCAACGGACCAGCTCTGTGTTTTTGTCTCGAGTATGCCATGTGGGCAAGTCATCCAGATATCTACTTATCTGCCTGAAGTACACCCAGAAGCCAAAAACGTTTACTATTGACCCCCAAGTTTATAGCATCTACCTGGACGTTGACCAGCTCTGTGTTTGTGTCTTAAGTATGCCATGTCGGCAAGTCATCCAGATACTTACTTATCTGCCTGAAGTACACCCAGAAGTAGTAGTAGTAGCAAAGATATGCAACTAACTTTAACCTGGACGTTATGAGATTTAATTGATTGTATTCCTTGTAAACACCATCAACTATAGTTATATATCGAAGCATTAACGATTAGACGATTCCAGCCGTTGCTATGCACACAGAAGGCTTTCCTGTTAAATCCGTTAAATCCGTAAAGATTGCGTATTTTACATTCTAACAATATCTGTGACCATGTATTTAGTATTCCAGCCAAAGTAACATTTGTTTATTCACTTTATATGATACATAACTCTGCAGTATAAACCTGGCGAGATGCAACGAAATATGACAGGCAAGAAACCGTGCAATATATCGGTTTCGGAGTCTCTGTTTAAGTTCACTAAAAGAATACATTGTTTTGAATTGCACATATTGTTGTATTCTTGTCATTCCGTGTGTTTCAGTTTAGAGATTCAGAGAGAAAATATTTACTATTTTGGAAAGAATACCACTACCATTACTAATACCATGTCCGAATACATTTTTCCCATTAATGTCATATATTTTGCTTGCTCTTCACATTAAATTAATCCCACTTCCTAATGCAAGAATTAAGTCACTCCTACTTCCTAATTCAGGAGCTGTGATAGCACAATGGCTAGGGCTTTTACTTGACGGCCAAATGTTCATGTGTTCGAATCCCCCCCCCCCCCCCCCCCCCGAAGCACACCATTTGTTTTTCACTGACTCGGACTATCAGATCGACTCAGTCTACAAAGGGTACCAAACTATTGCATGGGAACTAAGGCCACCGGTGTGAAATTAACCATATAACCCATCGAGTGCATGTTAGTATATACATATGGAGTTAGCACCAAATACCCCTTGTGCATCGATGCGTGAAGAGGGATAATGCCTTTACTGACATTACATCCATCATGTGCCATGCCGGTAAGCGTGGGCGGTCATGATTCACCATGTCACTCGATCACCAGAGTCATGGATCAGCTCAGTCATCCTGTCTCAGCCTGACATTATATATTGTCATTAGCCTTGCTCACTTTGTCCCAGCAAATGGTTATATTCAATGTGAATGAAGATCACTTGATCCACCTTCATGTCCGCCACACATCTGCGGTGTAACGCTACAATTTTCTGGTCCGTTATCAATAGTACACATTCTGGTTAATTTGCGCAAAACTCAATGATTCAGACAAAGTAAATAAAAGATAATATGTGAACAAAAATAATTGCGTAAAAAATATTTGTAAAAACGTGCAATGAAAACTTAACTATGAATTACAAAGAGTCAATAATTCACAACTATGGGAATGCAATAATAAAACACGGTGTAAATATCAAAACAATACTTTCAAAATATTAAAAAGGTGAAAAACAAGACAATTGTTGGCTAAACATATTTTGTGAAAACGTGCAATGAAAAATTAACTATGAATTTTTAAAATACAATAATTCTACATGAATGCAGTGAGAAAAAAGCACTGTAGAATATCACTACAATATTTTCTAAGCCTGATTTAAAAAGTGAAGAACAAGACAATAATTAGCTAAACATGTTTGTAAAAACGTGAAATTAAAACTTAAATATGAATTACAAATATTCAATAATTCACATCTACATGAATGCAATGATAAAACACAGTGTAGAATATCACTACAATATTTTCAAAATCGAACTAAGCAGGTAACAATGTATTACACAAGTTTTATATAGTGATCATGCGTTAGAAACTTGACCCCAGGAAACCATCAAATTGTCACCACAAGGGATAGATCTGAAAGCTACAGAAATTCGGGCTTGAATGCGTTTCATGTCAATGTAGTTTGCGTTTGATGCTACTATCATTCATCATCATGTGCTACGCCGATAAGCGAGGGTGGTCATGTTTCACCATCTCACTCGATCATCAGAGTCGTTGATCAGCTCCGTGTTCTTATCCCGACCATGCCTTGTGGCGAAGCCATCCGGATATTTACTTCTCTGTCTTCGTCTTGTTCTTTCCCTCTCAATCTTGCCAGTTGTCACCAAGTTTTATAGTTAGTATCATCACTCTACACATAAAAGTAGTAACGGCAAATAGTGACCGAGGGATAAGAAATAGTAGACTGCCATGTAATATGATCACGAGTTTATGTGATGGGATGAGCGGCTTCCTTCCTTTACACATTTCTCCCCAAAGAGTCCATCTTACGAGAGAGGGAAGATTTTTTTTTGCGCCCTTTGGCTTTGAACTCAAGCGTAGTCCATACACACTACTTCTAGTAGTGCTGGACTGAATTTTGCGTGTGTATTAGCTTTCACTATTAACAGTGTCTCTCGCCATCAGGCGAACCCACTCCGACTTCAGAGGTACTTGTAATTTACGTCCCCAAGTCAAGGAAGATAGGTCAACATTTTAGTCCAGCTGTCCGGCGCAGGGGTTGAACCCCTTACCTCGGCATCAGCACACCGGATGTTTAAGAACACGCGCTCTTATCCATTCGGCCATGCTGAACTACGGAGAAGGTTTAACCCCTGGCGATTACACAATGCACTACCTACACTATTCTCATGGCTTAGATATTATGCTTAAAGGGCAATGAAACACTTCTGAGACCTGAAATAAAACACACACATTATATTTATTGATCAAGTACACCAAGACAGGTGTGCCGTGATGGCCGAGTGGTCAGACCGCTGGCCTGTCGGTCTGGTTGTCGTGAGGGATGGACCCACGTTTTTATAGAGCAATCGGCACGCGGCAGGTGATGTGGTCAGCATCACACTGACCGCTGTTACGTCACAAGATTTTCCCAGTACCCATTTTGTGGGCTGGTGGAACTGTTGATGTATGCAATTACATTAAATACTCCCATTCTCTTGTAAAATATAAAACAATATCTGTATATATATATTTATATATCCATACATTCACGTACATATATGCGCACTCTCTTTCACAGGCTCATATTAGCCAATTACAGCAATTAATATTCTGTAAGAAAGTCATCACAACGTTATAATAATTGCCACGGTAACAGCAGATCATCATCATCATCAAGTGGCCTACCAGCTGGCGTAGGCGTTCATAGCTCTCCACAGATCTCGGTCTTTCGTGTTCTGGATCAAATCTGCTGTTGATATTCGTCCACGCCACCGTCTCAGTCCATCCAGCATTATTTCTCTTGGTCTGCCTCTGCCTCTCTCGCACTTAATCTTTCCAATTGTCACGATATTCTCCAGTGCGTTTCCACTCATCACATGACCAAAGAAACCTCGTTGTCTCTTTCTTATTGTTGTATAGAATGTTTTATTAGCCTCTTTCAGGCAATTGTTGTTAGCTACTCTGACAGTCCAAAGCATTCGCAACATTCGTCCCACGAACCACATCTCTGTTACTTCCAAGTTCTTCCTAATTTGTTCATTTACATTCCAAGAATCACTGTCATACAGCAAAACTGGTTCTATATAGCATTTCAGCACTCTGTCTTAAATTCAATGATAGTGACAAGTAGTAGAAGTAGTAGTAGTAGTAGTAGTAGTAGTAGTAGTAGTAGTAGTAGTAGTAGTAGTAGTAGTAGTAGTAGCAGCAGCAGCAGCAGTAGTAGTAGCAGCAGCAGCAGCAGCAGTAGTAGTAGTAGTAGTAGTAGTAGTAGTAGTAGTAGTAGTAGTAGTAGTAGTAGTAGTAGTAGTAGTAGTAGTAGTAGTAGTAGTAGTAGTATTAGTAGTTGTTGTTGTTGTTGTTGTTGTTGTATCAGCAGCAGCAGAACCAGCAGCGTCAATATTACCATTATAGTAATATGTCTAACCCGACCCATGTGATAACCGCATGTCAGAAGGAAAGTAAAGAACATTAACACTAACCTACGGTGCAAGTTATGAAATGGGATTAAAGGTACTGGTGTAAGACTGGCTAACTGACACCTATGAAAACTAATCAGTCAACATTCAACCAACCATGCAATAGATTATAAGGGGCTTGGTGCCATGACTCAATGTAATAGTCATGGCATAATAAAATATTAGAAGCTAGTTAAACGTGATCGTGAGCAAATGCTAATGTGATCGTTTATTAATTGTAAGACGTATATATGAAACTTGTGGAAAGTAAGAAATTAAACACAGAGAAAGGAACCCGTCTCATGTAGTAATTCGACTTGAAGTTCGTCCATGTGTTGTGGTGCGAACTGATAATATAATCCTGTGGTCTAACCCTTGTAGATGAATACTTATTGTTTCACGATGAAGTATAAACTAAGCTGGGCAATGTGAGGAGGCATGTTCTAATCCAACGGTCTAGAACCTGATGGGCAACGTCATAAACGAATAACTTTTCAAGATGAAGATGATGAGCCAGAAAACGAAATAAAATATAAGCTACAGCGTTAACAACCTATAAACTAAATCAACAACCTCAGAATCTCGTCATGGCACTTGGCGTTGCATAGTTTTATATATACACTAATATTGTTAAAATGTGAAGTACACATTCAAACAATATCAGTGACTATGCACTTAGTATTTCTGTTAAAATATTATTAATTTATTAACTTCATATGATATACGACGGGCGTTCAGAAAGTAATGCACCACATTGTTTTTCTCAACTAATAGTGAAGATAGAAGCATGGCATTTTGCACACTTTAATTGTGACATGAGTCGATTGTATGAACTAAATTGCAACCAACCCGGCAAATAATGTGGCTACGCTAAACCGTTGAATGGGAGCGTGTTAGCAACTTGCGTTAAAGCAGTGAATTGTATATAATTTCTTGTTGCAGGGAAGGAAACTGTTCTGGACATTCACTAGCGTCTAAATGATTATATGGAAGATTTGCAGTCGACAGGAATACAGCCAATCGCTGAGTTCACAGAATCAAATAATCAAGAAGTTGAGGTACAGAGCTGCTTGATCGACCGCGATGTGGACGTCCTGTCACAGCCACAAACGTATAACTCTGCAATATGCACCTAACGAGTCGCAGCGAAAGGTCTGGCAAGAAATCTTGCAATATATTGTTTGTGGCATCTTTGTTTAAATTCCCAAAGGAAATACATCGTTTTGAACTAATAATAATATCTACATCCTCTTTCCTCTAGCCTAAGCATGGTGAATGCAAAAACGATTGTCTATATGTTGTATGTTTCTTTAGAATAGTCTTTGATTGTTTCTTGAAAAACCAGTGAGCTAGTATTACAAGAAGTAAATGAAAACCGTAAACTGATTAGAAAAACTAGAAGTAAACAGTCAAAAAAATTTTGACACGTTATAAGAAGAAATAAACTAGAGAACTTAGTGACTACAGGCAAAATGTTTAGGACAAGAAAAAGGTGAAGGCAGAGATGTAAACATCTGATTGGCTTGATCCACGACGAGCTGATCCACGACTCTGGTGATCGTGTGAGATGACGAAACATGACCGCCCACGCTTATGTACATGACCCATGCTGATGATAATGATTGTTTCTCAAACTGAGTTTTCTTAATTTACTATGCCCGAATACAGACACACATTCTCATCTCTTAATTGTGGGTTCGAAGAATCGACAAACACATAAAACAATCTAACCTTCCGTGGATGTTTTGTTTTGATAAAGAACGTCTCCACTCCAAGCTTTAGGAGGTAACTATCCCTAGATCCCCCGTTAGCTGGTTCCACATCGTATTGCCCATGCAGCTCGTCAAGTGTGGCCTTGGTGATGTGGACTCGGCTGAAAAGAAAGTTCAAGGGTATTAATTCAATGAACGTCTCCTTGCTTGATCTTAATTATTTCTCGACATCTCTAAATGTATTAGTAATGCTTTCTCACATGCATATAAAGTGCAAATATTGCAAATCTAAGAATATTGCATTCTCTGGGTAATTTCATACACTTTAACCTGATTCGTTAGCTTAGCTCACTCTCGAGAGCGCTGTAGTTGGCAATCCGGGCCTCTGCCGAACCTGCATAGTCTTTGTGACTAGATTTTCCATCACAGCACTCGGTGGGCTTGGCATGAGGATTGTGGTGCTCATCTCCTCTCTAAATACTCTAGCAAGTACATATAATTTAATCAGGAGAAAGTTGTGTTTCTAGATGCCAGACATTAGCCTTTTCCCGCTCCTCCTGATGGTTTTAAACAGTTTCGTGGCAAGAAGGCCAGAAGTTGGATGTTTGTTGTCAGAGGCTACTGCCATGTGCAAGCCACAGCAGCGTTACGTCAAATGTGAATAGCTTGATCTTAATTTTACCACTGGCTATGACAGCCATTTGACATCTCTATTATTGTAGAAGTAAAATAAAGGGTCCTGTCACCTGTTTTGAGGCGTATTGCGTGTATGGTGCTGGCCTCATATTTGATAGGCCAGTCGACATTTGGTGAGTGATATCACACCAGCCCCTTTATTTCCCAGAACATTCTCTTGTGCCCATTTTGGGCTTTGTGGACCTGGGAGTCCAGGAAAATATTACAACTCCTCGCATGGATGGGATTTGAGCGCATGACTACCGGGCCGGCAGGCTAGCGTGTTCGCCACTGAGCTACCGGGGCAGCCTCTATCACTTTCCCTGTTCTTCCATTACAGTAGAAGGCCCGTTTAAATATCGTGTGCCATATTGGGAATACGGTAAGGATAAGCTCATATTCTGCACTCTTGATGGGTGATGTAGTAAATGTCATATCGGTCGTCTTTAATTTCCCATGAAACTTTCTGGTACCCATTATATGAAACTGGGTCCATCCAGGCTTAACGGATTAACAGGCGAGTGCGCTGTGATACCAGAGTGTCATTATACTTTACTGCATCAGTGTTATACATGCTAAGTTACAGTGCTATCTTTGGCCACGTTATGAGAAGACATAAAAATGGAACAGGTTGTGACATGTTTGCGGAAAGAGAGATAGAGGAAGACAGCGTGAGAAAATTCTTGACAGTCTTGTGTCATGGCATGGAAGGGAGTCAACACACGAACTGAACCATAACGCCGGAGATCGTAATTTGTAGAGAGGCATGATCGCCCACGCCAGCCGGTAAGGCACTGAACGTTGATCTGATCAACTTCATCCTGTATTCCCCATTGGCGCATGAGCCAATAATAGTTCGACTGTAATTAGAGCAATAACAATAAAGCCAAACCTACCCTGGCAAACCACCAGACTCCATATGGTTTGCTAGTTTGACATCATTGCTGAACACATCGTACTGCCACTTCTTTAGCCCCATAACTCCACACAAAACTCGCCCTGTGTGGAGGCCGACGCGCATGTTCAGCTTAACCCCAGTCTGGTCGCACACACTCCTGAAATGGACAACTGAAGGAATTACTTGGTTAAGTTGCTTTTTATTCTTAGTATAGTCAAATGTAGTAAAAGTCACGTTTCCACGCCTTACGGCATACTGGGTATATAGTTAGTTAGTTAACTGCATATCCTTTACAGGACGTCGCAGTCAACATCAGCATTTTTTGCTGTTGTGATCTCTTGGCAAGTTTACGTTCAGTAATTTGCCATTAATTTCTAAAAGACCGGCACCCATACCATTTCGTAAGAAGCAAATTTAAGACGGTCTGCTGCCAAATCGCCTGCAGCTTTGCTTCGACTGCGTGTATGTGGGATCACGAACTGCGTCCGCAACACCTTCACCACGGAGTCGGCGGATATATAGTAATAGACATGAATTTATTGACCAATCGAGCTGAGTTGAGTTGAGTCAAGAACGGACATCACTGCACTCGGGACATTTCCATAAGCACTCAGTCCTCACTCATCTTCAACAGCCAGTGAAGAGTTCAAATACTAATGGTGCCCGTTGCAATCTGATAACATGTCCGTCTTGCTTTACCCCTGAATGACGACTGTCGATTAGACACTCATGTATTCTCTCTGGACCATAATAGTCTGTTCTTCAGCAATAATCACATGCTCCCAGAGGGCCTTCACAACATCTGGCTTATAATTCACCAAATCACCTTTTAATGATGCGACACCAGCCAATATGTCTGCCTGTTCATTTCCAACCACACCAAAGTGTCCTGGAGAAAAGATCCAGCAAATGCTCACAACAAGCGACCTCGGACCTATCGACACTCCAGAGGTGATGTGGTTAGTATCACATCGGCCACCTTTACTTTCCAACATTTCCTGTTGCCCGTAATCGGTTGGGTTGACCTGCGAACGTAGGTCAAGTTTCAAACTTCGTCGCCATACGAATTTGAACCCATGATCACCGGGTCGACAGGCAAGCGACGAGCCGCTACGTTACTACGATTCCCATACTTAGCACAGACAATGAAGAATCGGATACTTAAATAATATTGTAGGTGGTGTAGGTAAGGGTTTCGCTGTTAGCGTCTATATAATACTCTCTCTCTCTCTCTCGCTCTCTCTCTTTCTCTCTCTCCCTCTCTCTATCTCTCTCTCGCTCTCTCTCTCACTCACCCCCTTCTCTCTCACTCGCTCACTCACCCCCCCTCTCTCTCCTCTCTCTCTCTCTCTCTCTCTCTCTCTCTCTCTCTCTCTCTCTCTCTCTCTCTCTCTCTCTCTCTCTCTCTCTTATTCTGTTAGTTATTAAATACAGCAGTTTCATTTGTTATCACACGATCCCGATTTATAAATGAAATAAGTTTTATTTGACGTAACATCTGATAGTTTCATTTGGACATATAAATCGTCACTAACTACACTACCGCAAAAATCTACCTACCAGCCGTTGTCCCTATATTAAAATCTCCCTGAAGTGTGGTGTTTTTCGTAACCAAATTTTTCAAGAAACTTAAATGTAAGGGGCATATCAACAGAACATAAATGTAGTATTTGTGGGAGGAGTGGGAATACTAGACAAGAGAGACAGCGGAATGTAGAGACACGTCTTTGTGGAAAACTTAAACAATTGGACAACATTGAATAATGCAACCAACATTAACTTTATTAACACTACAGATGAGATAAGAATTCGACAGTTATGGTCAACAATGTCCGCTCCAAACAAGACAACTGACGAAAATGACATGGCTTCGAAGCCAATACTGCTCACATTTTGCTTCTCAAAACCGCGCTTTTCAGACATTGGGTATTTCAGATGTTGGATCTACGTATTATCAAGAAGTCATTGTTTACTTTTTTTCCAGAAAAGGTTTGTATATGTGTACAATTTCGGCATAAAATAAACTATTTTATCTACTATTATTATGAATAATTGAACGATTTTTTTTAAAACCATACCGAGGAATTATGTTTCTGACCACTGAGTCAGATCATCGAAAACCGGGACTGCCCAGATAGAACCAGGACGTCTGGTCACTGTGGTATTAAATATATTGCAAGGGGATGAAAACGAGGTCCTTTATCTCTCACCTTAACGTGCAAAATACAATAGCATATTTAAATCTGTATTGCTGTCTGGCTGTTAATTGACATCGATCTGTGGTGCCTCTGGTGATATACATACATTTAAATATAAACCATGCTCACCCCGTCCAATTAAATCACGAGATCTGAATTGTAAAGAAAGAATTTATACCAGAATACATTTGACGTTACATCTGGAAAAATTATATTGATTATCGCTCCTGAATTTCTGAATAAACCCCCTTTAACGAATCTGTCGCTAGGACAACGGAATATTAGGAGCAAATGATTCGCAAATTAAGAAAACGCTCGTTAGTGTTAACAGCAAATATTATATTTACTTGCAGGTACGCACATCTATCATTACGTATACATGTCTAGAAATGAATGGTTCGCCATGAACTGCGTGGCCTAGTGATATCTGATTATTTCATTGTCATTTGCTGAATACAACCCGGAATAATTGGTAAATATCAGTGTGAACATAAGGTAATTGAATATGTAAAAAATTGTTGCGTATCCTTTACAGAATGTTTCCCGCAGCACCAGCGTATATTAACTGTAGGTGATTTACTAGGCAATGTTAGTTCAGTAGTTTGCCATTGCTGTCTGAACGGCCAACGCCTCCTTCCAGTGAAGCCATTGCAAAGCAGAATGCTTCCAAATATTCCTCAACTGAGTTGCAACCCTGGACTCAGTGAGTCAGAGAATTATGAAATACCATATCAGGGGTCATTGGTGACTTATAAATAACACTATATCAGAAGTGATAGATGACTTATGATTAACACCATATCGGGGTCATGAATGGCTTTTAACCAACACCACATCAGAAGTCACAAATGATTTATTACAAGCATCACATTAGAGGTCATTAATGACCAGGGACTAACACCCAAAGCAGCCAATGAAAATATGGAAGGTGTAACACAAATAAACATACGTGCGAGAAAAATGGGAAGCATTTACCAACTTCATATTATCACATTAAATTTCCAAAGCATTCTCAACATTAGGGTTTACATGTAATACAAATAAAACTGCTTGTCACAGCATGCGTATTTAGTCATTTGAATTGAGAACTGAAGTTATCTTCAATATCTATTCTACAACAGTTAGCGCACATCATAATATACATTACGTATTTACATTCAGGTGGTCTACTAAAAACAATTTCTCCCCCCACTCCTTCATTAAAATAATGCGTGGGTCAAATTGAGAACCACTTATGCACATCCTTCTTGGGTCGAATCCACTCACGATGCCATTCATTGAGTGATCTGTCAGTTAACTAATGTTTTCAGTTAATGGAGTGTATCGAACTTTCGATCGCCATTAAAGTAGACATTTAAAAAATAACCGAACCGTGGACCACTCACTCGCTTCGAAGTGCATTTGGCATATAGTTAATAGTTTGTTGTATATCCCATATTTGTAGGACCTTGCGATTAACCGCAACATTTATTGTCCGTGTATGATTTGCTCGGCCATGTCAGTTCAGTACTTTGCCATTGCTTTCTGAACGACCGACGTCTCATACCATCGAAATCAACACAGAACGGCCTGCTTCCAAATCGCCTGCTGCTGATTTTAAGCTCTTGACTCGGTGTGTCGGGGAATTATGAAACGTAGTTTCACTGTCCTCTAAGCCTCGGCGCCAGTCTGGCATATGATGTTAGAACTATATTTGTATTGATCAGTCCACTCTCGGTGGGTGATGTGGTCAGTATCAGGCCGAAGCCTTTACATCCCAGAGCATCCTGGCACACATGTTAGGCTGGGTCCACATGGAAACCCAGGTCAATTTAAACACAAAATCCTCGGCCCCAAAGCAGATTCGAACTCAAGACCAACAGGGTGACAGGCAAGCGTGGTAGCCAATGCGATACCCCGGCATTAATATCAACATGATTTCTCATCTTATCTTGTTCCTCTCGTACCTTGCAGTGTCGAGGTGAAGAATAAACATACGGAGAGTACCCGATTATGGGCTTCATGTATCGAGATTCCCATTGATTCTGTTATCCCATCTGTTCTTCGTTTACATATTTGACCTCTTCTTCTGGTTCCATATGATCTGTACATCATTGCTTGTTGTGGTATGCTGTCAGTTGGTAGCCTAGTTAAATGGTTGAACCACCTCACTTGCTGTTTTATACTGAAATTTAGCGCTGATATTATCACTACTTTAGTCTGCATTTCATCATTTTTGATGTTCTCTCTTTTTGATACGATGCGTATTCTTCTCATGAATCTCATTTCCGTTGCTGGAATTTAAAAAAAAAATTTTGGATGTCGCTTTTTCTGTCATTGTCCATATTTGGCATTGGTAGCATAGTGTTGGCAGAAAGATTGTGTTGTAGATTGCTAAATATCAATTATAATCAAAATAAAGTATTTGTAGTAAGTAAACACGACTAAATCACGCCATGCAGAAGACTGCACAAACCAGACGACCAGGAGCATTTGGCATAGACTAAGAAACATGTTCTTATAATATACTAGCTGACCCGGCCCGGCTTCGCCCAGTCCCTGGTGGGGAGCATCTCATTTAATTCATATAAGTAGTCATATAAGTTCTCGTTCCCGTTACCGACTGTCTGTCTGTCTGTCTGTCTGTCTGTCTGTCTGTCTGTCTGTCTGTCTGTCTGTCTGTCTGACCCGGCCCGGCATTGCCCCAGCTCCTGGTGTGGAGCATCTCATTTAATTCATATAAGTAGTCATATAAGTTCCCGTTCCCGTTCCCGACTATCTGTCTGTCTGTCTGTCTGTCTGTCTGTCTGTCTATCTGTCTGCCTGACCCTGTCCGGCTTCGCCCAGTCCCTGGTGGGGAGCATCTCATTTAATTCACATAAGTAGTCATATAAGTTCTCATTAAATTCATACAACAAAAAAGTAACTTAAAAGAATGTCCTTCCAGACACCATCCATTATTTTTAATGAAAACGCTTGCTAATCACCTGCATGACTACAGTAACTTCTTAAGCAAATAAAGATGAGTTACAATGTTATGCATTGTGCATTATTTTTATGAAAACTTTAAAAATGCCTTACAGTTTGTATCATTATTTATTATAACTCATATGCCGGTACATAACTATGGACACAGAGTTTATAAATCTTTGAAAACGATGCCACAATATGACTATAAGTTATACAGAAAAGTTATGCCCCTTGAAATAACTTTTACGGAGTTAGGTCCCCTGAAATATATACAATTATAATGAAAAATGAAAAATGAAATAATACTGAGTAAGCAGGCGATTTCACACTAAAAAAATATCACAGTTGACAGCTCTGGACTGAAAGGAAGGCGTGTAGAAAATTTCATCTCAATCGGATGGGCCGTTCGCGAGCGCACAAAGGACATACATAGATACAGGCAGACATACGATCCTTATTTATATATAAGAAGAGCACAGGTGAAACACGGAGAGATATTAACTTACGCAATGGCATCGATCATGTCAAGGCCCATCTCCACACAGCAGGTAGCATGGTTGGCTCGAGCCTCGGGCAGTCCGCTGACGCAATAGTAGCAGTCTCCCAAGATCTTGATGCGAAGACAGTTGTTGATCTACAAAAACCGTGACATTATATATATATATATGAGTGTGTGTGTGTGTATGTGTAAGTGTGTGCGTGCGTGCGTGTGTGTGCGTGTGTCTGTGGTCACCGCTGGTGTTGGTATTGGTGCAGGATACGGCAGATATGGTCTGGCCGCTTTGTGGATCATGTGGAAGAGAAGACAAATCAGCATACCCTGGAGCAGAGGTTCCCAAAAAACGGCAGGCGGGCCACTTGTGGCCCGCCAGCTGTCAGAAAGTGGCACGCGAGGCTTCGTTATTTAATATAATATATTTTAATAATTTCAAACATGCACTCGGAGCACTCAATTACAGCAAAACCTTCAGCACGAAGTAATTGATTTGAAATGCAATTCTGCATCTGAGATGTAAATTTCTGGAGCTGCGTGCTTCACCTTCAGCTGATCATATGATTTCATTCTGGCGACTATTGCCTGTCGAACAATTTGAACACTTGCGTTCATTCGCCCAGAGATACATTTGTCGTTTTGGTTCGACTTACAGATGCGAGCAGTCATTTTCCGCAATGACAAGCAACGTTCCCAACTCAGCTACAGTAAGCCAGCTGCAATTTTGGCACGACAGAATTGTGCCCAGACATTGATAAACTAGCATCTGAACATAAGTAACTGGTTATGAAGAACAGTTACAATGTAAAGTAATTACATTAATAGCGATTTTCGAAACTGATTAAAAATTTATTGTTAAATGAACTTTTGATTTTAAACCAAAAAGATGACCGTAGTGTAGTACTCACACAAGTCGTTTAGTCGTTTAGTCGTTGGATCAACATCACGGCACACGGTTTAACCCATAAGTGCTCCGTTTTCCTCCTAACTCAAACCTGAGTCTGGAGAAACTCAGCTCAATGCACGAACTCCGTTGCATCGGCGAGGATCCTGAAATACTTTGGGTAGATTTTTAACTCGAAATTTTGCCCGGGCAGCGCCGTTAGGCTACTCTTTTTCGATTTCCAACTGCCAAGGGATTTTTTTACGTGCGCAACAATACACACGGGCGTCCGATCTCACTACCCAGAGACCAGGGGAAATTTTTATTACTGGAAGTCCAGGTGGATTTTTTAAATAAATCCCGGTCCCCACCGGGGCCTGAACCCGGGACCTCCAGCACTCGAGGCGGACACCATACCTCTCACTCACACTTACTGCCTTTAACATTTTAGAATTTTGTTTGCTGACGAAAGTTAAGAAAGGTAAGAATGATATTGCTCGATTTTTATAATTTTATAACGTTGTGGCCCGCTTAACTGCCGAAAATAGTAGATATCGCCCTCTGCTTGAAAAGCTTGGGAACTACTGCCCTAGAGAGAATCGTGCTGCAGGTAGTTAGTTACCAGGGGATCTGGCTCACATTCAATACTCAGAGGAAATGCCACACGGACACACAATTAGACAACAACTAGTACCAATAGTATTGCCACTCTACGCTGGCTATTGAAGATGAGGACGGAGAGCGTATGGGAATGGCGCGAGTTCTGTGATGTCGGCTTTTGATTTAAGTCATCTCAATTTATGTGTCTGTACGCACACGCCGAGCGCGTGTGTATCTTTTCCTATTCTGTCTTATACACGAAGATAATCATATTCCACAAAAATCATCTGCCTTTTCTGTTCTAGGTTTGTTGTGGCGGAGGCAGATGATCGTATGATGTCTGCGTCGGTCCATTATGTCACACAGCACCCAGGCCACATCTTTATGGTGCTAAGTACCCAAAGTTTTCCTCAGTTTAGTTTGCGTTCTTTGATTTCACCGAGGAGCAGCAGGCCGAGTGGCTAGAATGCCGGGTTATCCTTCGGGAGACTCATGTTCGCAACCTCGGTAAGGTGTGCATTTTTTTCTGTCCATGGCAAACAGATAAACCCTAACCTGCGCAGTTCGCGGCGACTGCACTAACCAAGCGACCTTAATTGCCTTAGGCTCAAAACCTTCCTGTCCTACATAGCAAAGTACTATAGACAGTAGATGACATATATTTTTTTTTTTGGGGGGGGGGGGGGTAGGGGAGAGAGAGAGAGAGAGAGAGAGAGAGAGAGAGAGAGGATAGACGAGAGAGAGAGAGAGAGAGAGAGAGAGAGAGAGCAGATTTAAGAGAATAGTATGATAGTCAGTACTGAGATGTATTAATTTCAATCTGAACTAGCTTTGAAAACACCCCGTAACCGTAACCGAAACCTACTGTGGATATATGAACCGTTAGGCCTGAGTGCACGGAGGAACAGGTGGTCAGTCTTTCCATCCCATAGTGAATATCGAGAGCTGATTTAGAAACCTCGTCCGACCGCGCTTTGGTCAGGGTAATATCCTGACCATCATGTAACAAACACACCCGCTGGGCTATCTTTGCAGCCATTCAAATAAGACTAGAAATAAACTCACAAGTATTGATGAGCACTCATAGAAGACATGGTAACCAAGTGGAAACTAAAAGATACTTTAGATCACAAAAACACGCGTAGATGTCTACCTCGGAAAGTAATGGGGTACATAAGATACTTTCATCTTCTGAAAGGCGATTTTTCTTGGTCTATTATATTTTTAATCTCTGTATTCCTATTTCATTTGATGTTATGATTGTCGTCAAATATTTGAATTTATTGATTAGTTTAAGCATTTTCCTTCTATTGTTTTAGAATGCAGAGCTATATCATAGATATTTTAGAAAAAAAGAACATTTAAAATACATGTGTTTTATGGAGTAATTTGCTGGCACGTAACGAGCATACCAATTGTTGAAAGACTTCTGGTGCACCATAATTGCTATGTATAAGAGAAACAAGACATCCGAGTACATTCAGATTAATCAAAACGTAGGCATGGCATTAACTAACAGGTACTTTGAAGTACGTCATTTACTGGTTAGATAAATTTAGATTCATATTAGACTTTCATGTATCCAATTTGTGAATATAAGGCATGATGTGCGTGCTGGGTTATAGTTTGTGAGTTCATGTGGGTGTGTGTGGTGGGGGAAAAGGGTGGGGGAACTTGCTTTAACATACGTAAAAGTTACGTACATCTGATTTCCTCTTCGCCAGTTCTTACAGTAACAGTTTCCTCTGGGGACTTAAAAGCTTGTCTATCTGTATGCTACTTTGAATTCTTCGGTGTTGTATATGGGAGCGCGCGGGCACACACACACACACACACACACACACACACACACACACACACACACACACACACACACACACACAGAGAAGGGGGGGAGGAAAGTGAGAGGATGAAGAGTGGTATTAGAAGATCACGGCACCCTTTACATTTCAGAGACAATACCACAAGTGCGTATTTCTAATATGTTTATCTTCAATAGATTGATTGATTGATTTAGGAACCGACATCACAGCATTCGGGGCATTCCCATAAGCGCTCCGTCCCCATCCTCAGAAGCCAGCGAAGAGTTCCAACACCAATAGTACCAGTAGCAATCTGATTATATGTCCGTCTCGCCTTTCCTCTGAGCGTCGAGCGTCGGCCAGATCCTCTCGTCACTCCTCGCTGTCTCAGTCTTGCCAGACCATGGTGATCCATTTGCTCCTCCGAGGTCTACACGTGCTCCCACAAGGCAGCAACCACGTCTGCCTTGTCATGCATCAATACTCCACCAAGTTTTGTCGAGCCAGCCAATCTGTCCGCCTGTTTATTCCCCAGCACACCGGCATGCCCCGGAGAAAAGATCCAGACGATGCTTGCCACCCGTGACCTGCGAAGCGAAGCAAGCCACTCCGCACGAAGCTTGCCTGTCCTCACTTTCCTCAGCATGCTTTCTGAGTCAGTTACAATAACGATGTGTGTGTGTGTGTGTGTGTGTGTGTCGTATTCTCCATCCAGCGGAAAGCTGCACTGACTGCCTCCACTTCCATTCTTAAGCTAGATGTTGTGGTATCATATGTCAGGCTCTCCTGCACCAAACGTCGACCATTAGCTATTGCTAAGAACCCCCAGGCACTTCTCCTACCTCTCAGCACTGCACCATCTGTGTAGATAATCACATCACTCGGGCGAGCATTAGCCTGAATTAGTTGCTGGATTTCTACTTCCGTGGCCCCTGCTGGCCACTCCCTGCACTCCGGGCTCAATGTGATTATAACTCTATTACCTTCAGTAGACAAGGTAGGTTGTGTCACGCAAAGAGTGAAGTTTTTGAGATTGCACGAAATGATAAAATATCAGATGAACCATTAAGCAATAAGAAAAACTAATTGACATATATTACTGAACTTATCTGGCAGGGACTGACCATCATGCTGCATCTCAGGGATGGGTATAGTAGCCTGAATGTACACGTACATAGGCGTTACATCTTTGTTTCACCACTATACGTGTGTGAACCAAGCAATCTGTAGGATTTGTGCTTCTGTATTATCCTCTCTACAGCGAACTAGGAAAGATAGACTGGCCAACACAAAACTCCAAGCTGTATGGAAGTAAAGAGGAACTCCGAAAACGACCTAGTTAATCAAGAAGACTCGCTTGACGGTATGATCAACAAGGACAGTGAATTAGTATTACGAAATAGATAATTGCTTATTTAAGTATTTACCAAATGTATTGCTTATTGCATAACATTGGTAAGTTTTGGGCATTTTAAATTTCGGGATTCGTCAATGTAAAGTATCTGATTACCTCATGTTTTCAGTAAAATAGTAATGCTTAAAGTGTCTCCTTGAATTAAATTCTTAACAATGTATAGATCGCTGCATTTAATTTATAAAGTGTATTGTCAGAACAATATAAACGCGTTATATTAAAATCGTGTTTGTATTTCTTAAATCTCATACTCTTGTCATCGCGACATATTGACTATATGGCTCTCTATCTATATGCTCTTGATCGTCACAAACCACTTTGTATTTAATGTGGCCTTCCTCAGAGAACGGGAACCTAGGTAGCACACTGGCCATCACTCTTGAGGTGGGCTTGTTCAAATCGATATCGTGATGGATGTGCAGAATTGATCTGGGCTTTCAGGCCACGCCAGCTTAACATGGGTACCAGGAACTGTCCTGGGAAGTACAGGAGGCCGCAGTGACACTGACCACATCCCCCATTGAATGGAGATTGGTCTATATAGCTATGGGGCTAGCACCATATACCCAGTACACCTCAAGGAGTGAGATACTTTAGATACTATTGTTTGGACCCATGTTATAAGGCAGGGTAAACTCCAGGCCACGGTTCCTGGTGATCTGGATCAGGACTCAAGGAGTGAGATACTTCAGATACTATTGTTTGGACCCATGTTATAAGGCAGGGTAAACTCCAGGCCACGGTTCCTGGTGATCTGGATCAGGACTCAAGGAGTGAGATACTTCAGATACTATTGTTTGGACCCATGTTATAAGGCAGGGTAAACTCCAGATCACGGCTCCTGGTGTTCTGGATCAGGACTCAAGGAGTGAGATACTTCAGATACTATTGTTTGGACCCATGTTATAAGGCAGGGTAAACTCCAGATCACGGCTCCTGGTGTTCTGGATCAGGACTCAAGGAGTGAGATACTTCAGATACTATTGTTTGGACCCATGTTATAAGGCAGGGTAAACTCCAGATCACGGCTCCTGGTGTTCTGGATCAGGACTCAAGGAGTGAGATACTTCAGATACTATTGTTTGGACCCATGTTATAAGGCAGGGTAAACTCCAGATCACGGCTCCTGGTGTTCTGGATCAGGACTCAAGGAGTGAGATACTTCAGATACTATTGTTTGGACCCATGTTATAAGGCAGGGTAAACTCCAGATCACGGTTCCTGGTGATCTGGATCAGGACTCAAGGAGTGAGATACTTCAGATACTATTGTTTGGACCCATGTTATAAGGCAGGGTAAACTCCAGATCACGGTTCCTGGTGATCTGGATCAGGACTCAAGGAGTGAGATACTTCAGATACTATTGTTTGGACCCATGTTATAAGGCAGGGTAAACTCCAGATCACGGTTCCTGGTGATCTGGATCAGGACTCAAGGAGTGAGATACTTCAGATACTATTGTTGGTAGCCATGCTATAAGGCAGAATAAACTCCAGGCCACGGTACCTGGTGTTCTGGATCAGGACTCAAGGAGTGAGATACTTCAGATACTATTGTTGGTAGCCATGCTATAAGGCAGAATAAACTCCAGGCCACGGTTCCTGGTGTTCTGGATCAGGACTCAAGGAGTGAGATACTTCAGATACTATTGTTGGTAGCCATGCTATAAGGCAGAATAAACTCCAGGCCACGGTTCCTGGTGTTCTGGATCAGGACTCAAGGAGTGAGATACTTCAGATACTATTGTTGGTAGCCATGCTATAAGGGTGGATAAACTCCAGGCCACGGTTCCTGGTGTTCTGGATCAGGACTCAAGGAGTGAGATACTTCAGATACTATTGTTGGTAGCCATGTTATAAGGCTGGATAAACTCCAGGCCACGGTTCCTGGTGTTCTGGATCAGGACTCAAGGAGTGAGATACTTCAGATACTATTGTTGGTAGCCATGCTATAAGGCTGGATAAACTCCAGGCCACGGTTCCTGGTGTTCTGGATCAGGACTCAAGGAGTGAGATACTTCAGATACTATTGTTGGTAGCCATGCTATAAGGCTGGATAAACTCCAGGCCACGGTTCCTGGTGTTCTGGATCAGGACTCAAGGAGTGAGATACTTCAGATACTATTGTTGGTAGCCATGCTATAAGGCTGGATAAACTCCAGGCCACGGTTCCTGGTGTTCTGGATCAGGACTCAAGGAGTGAGATACTTCAGATACTATTGTTGGTAGCCATGCTATAAGGCATGGATAAACTCCAGGCCACGGTTCCTGGTGTTCTGGATCAGGACTCAAGGAGTGAGATACTTCAGATACTATTGTTGGTAGCCATGCTATAAGCAGGCATAAACTCCAGATCACGGTTCCTGGTGTTCTGGATCAGGACTCAAGAAGTGAGATACTTCAGATACTATTGTTGGTAGCCATGCTATAAGGCAGCATAAACTCCAGATCACGGTTCCTGGTGTTCTGGATCAAATCTATTGCTAATATCCTCCATGCCACCGCCTCAGTCCATCCGGCCTCATTTATTTTTTCTCAGTCTGCCTCTGTCTCTTCTCCCATTGATTTATCCACTTGTCACGTGTTCTCCAATACCTCTCTTCGCATCACATGACCAAAGAGCTCTGCTTGTGGCTTTCTTATAGCTGTATATAATGTTCTAGTTCATTAGCGTCTTCCAGACAATGGTTGGTAATTATTCTGGCAGTCCAATGTATTCGCAACATTCGTCTCAGGAACCACATCTCTGTTGTTTCCAGGCTTTTTTATACGTTCATTCACATTCCACCATTCACAGCCATACAGCAAAACAGGTTATATATAACATGTCAGTACTTTCTTTCTGGAATTCAATGATAGTGACTTTTCCCCCTGTCTTAAGAGCAGCCTTTGTTTAACTCGTTCTGCTCTCAACCTGTGTCACACATCTTCACATCCGATGCTATGATGGTCCCTATGTATTTAACAGAAAATATAGCACCACACTGTTTGACAGTCCTGACATACAAGGTTCGTAGTTAACCGCACGTGATTTGGGAGCAGATAGCTCTGCGTTGATTTTCACAATGGTACGAACGTCGGCCGTTCAGAAAACAATGACAAATTACTGAGCATAACTTTGCTTAGAAAAATCACAGTCAATAAATGTTGGAATAGATTGCAATGTTCAGTAAAGGATAAACAACTAACTTTAACAGTGTCACACAATTATGGCTTTTATCTGTGGACCAACACCCGTAGATACAAAACCACGGAACATGACTTTCTACAGTATCTGGAGCTGCAGAACAAATCTTGGTATTCAAATTGTTCAACAAACTGAGCTTCGGCTCAGTAAAGATTACTCGGGCACTGATTGGTTGAGAAATGGTGTCTTAAACTGTTATAAAACAATAACTGGCTATTTTTGAATAACACGAAAACTTTACCACTGATTGGTTGAGAAATGGTGTCTTAAACTGTTATAAAACAATAACTGGCTATTTTTGAATAACACGAAAACTTTACCAAAATTGTTCATTCCGCTCAATAGAGGTTGGTTTCTGATCCTGCTATCGATAGAGATACATTTTCTTGTCAGCTCCAGGGAAATAAATTGAAGAAAAATTGAAGTCTATTGGTTGCGAAATGTTATTTATCGAAGTTGTTTGAGACGTTTTAGGATTTTTTTTTATTATTATAGCGCTCGATTGCCTGTGCTTTAATGGTTATACTTTCTGTTTCATAGCGTCTATAAATATGATTATCCGCGATAGCACGGTGACTATACGTTTGCCTGCCGGCATGTTGGTCTTGGGTTCGAATCCAAAATAAGACACAGTTTTGGCATTAACCTGGGCTCCAAGGTCGACGCAGTCTAAAATGGATACCAGGAAATGTCTTGATAAGTAAATGCGCAGTCTAAAATGGATACCAGGCAATGTCTTGATAAGTAAATGCGGTCTGTGTGATACTCATGACATCCCAGTGTCTATAAAAGTATGGTTCTGGCACCATACGCCCTATGCGCATTACGGCGTGTGAAAGAGCCCTTGCCCTTGACATACTTTACTTTACTGTAAATATGTCCCAGAACCCTTCTGAAAGCACTAGTACATACTTTAAAGCCGTGCTTGACTGTGATACTCAGATTAATGATTCTCATTCAGCTCGTTCCTCTTGTACCTTGCGGTGTCGAGGTTAAGCATAAACAGCGTTTATGGGCTTCATATTTCGAGATTCCCACAGATTCTGTTATTCCCTCTGTCCATCATTTACAGGGTCGACCTCTTCTTCTGGTTTCAGTTTATTACAAAGTCGAAATATGGTTGCATCTACTGTCCGTTTCGAGAACACCGGGAAGCCCAGGAGAAACTCACAGTTGAAAGATTCATAAACGTATAATAAAAGTTTCATAAATATATAATCATTGAATGTGACACATAGAAAAGAAAGTACAAGAAGTACATGGTGTATTTGTAATGATTGTGCAGTGTTTGAAAATATTGTCGGTCCAAGTTTTATATTTACCTATTATGTTGCCGGAACTTTACACAGGGTGAATACAAAACTTGGATAGGCAATATTTTCAAACACTGCACAGTCATTAAAAATAAACTCTATATATATGTCTAGCAACTTAACACAGTGTAGTGATCCGTTATAGCGCTATGCCTAGCACGTTTACCTGCGTACCTGGTGAAACAAGTTCGAGACTCCATCGAGAGAATTTTGTTTAAACCTAACCAGGGCTTCCATGTCGACCCAGCCTACACTGAATACAGTACCAAGAAATGTCCTGGAAAGCAAAGGGGACCGGCGTGATGTTGAACACGTCCTTCACTGAGAAATGAATGGTCTAAAACAGGGGTGGGCAAACTTTTCGTGTGGCGGGCCGCATTGACAAATGTAAAGCTATTGGCGGGCCGCATATATATATATATATATATATATATATATATATATATATATATATATATATATATATATATATATATATATCCATTTTGTTTACAGCAACCTATCACAATAAATAATTATTAATTATTTATAGGTTATTAAGCTGTATAAATAAATAATTATTGCAATTTTATTTTACTTATACACTTATACATTATATTTGACAATATGGACAAAAACTTTTACTAATCTGTTAACACGATTTTACGACTTGTTATTATAAAAAATATTCTTTATTATCTATCAATGGCTTTAATTTAGACACACAGCGACTACATTGTCACTACAGTTGTTGATTTCTAATGAGATGTATGTAACTGCTTGCAATTGTTGACAATATTCTTGAAATCTGGAGCAAGTTTACTTGTTGAAATTCGCATGACAGCATGCAAGTTGCAGTCCGACAATAAAGACCTATTCTTAGATTTGTTGATCTTCAAGCAAGAGAATGCTTGTTCGCAAATGTATGTTGATCCAAATAATGATAAAAGTTTAGCTGCAAAGTTTTTCAAGTTGGGAAATGATTCTTGTGATAAAGATCCATAGAAATCCAGCAAACCATCTGTTTTGAATTTCTCTTTCATGTCATGATCTGCTTGTAAGTCAAGCAGCTCCAACTGTATGTCCTCTGCGGCTGTATCAGCTTCTGCACTAAAAGGTGAACTGAGAATATTGAACTATGGCTCTAATTTCTTGAAATCTTGGAATCTCCATCCAAATTCTTCAATCAATGCATCTAATTGGGCTTTGTACTTTTCAGTCATTTCACCAGAAATGGTTTCTTGTTTCAGCAAAGGGAAGTGACAAAATCTTTTTTCACTTGCTTGTCTGGAGAACAGTGAGAGTTTTGCCTGAAATGATTTTACACATACATACAATTCATATGCAAACACACCATTACCCTGAAGTTTGACATTCAGTTCATTTAACTTTTCCATAATTTCAATGGCAAACATAAAGTCAAACTGCCACTCTTTATTGACAATGTTAGTATTAAAGTCACATGCAATGCCCTTCATCTCTAGGAACATCACTATTTCTTCTCTGAGTTCCCACACTCGCCTCAACACCTTGCCGAGAATCAGCCATCGAACATTGGTGTGGTTCAGGACATCGGAATGTTCTGTTTCCAAATCGTCAAGTAATGACTTGAACTGTCTGTGATTAAGTCCTCTTGATCTGATGAGGTTGATGACACTGACAACTGGGTCAATACACATACTTTCTTGATGAATCACACAGTGAAGTGGTAATAATGTGTGGTCTGGATATTCTGCTTTAATCTTATCACTTATCAACTTATCAACTTTACCAGACCTACATTTTTTCCAATCAAAGCACGAGCTCCGTAAGTTGTAACACTTGCCATCTTGTTCCAAACCAACCCAGTTCTTTCAATACAGTTAGTAACAGCATTGAATATATCATGGCATGTGGTTGTGTCTTTGAGTGACTCAACACTCAGTAACTCTTCAGTGAGTTTGAAAGAAGTGTTTATTCCGCGTATAAATATCAATAATTGGGCAGTATCGTGTACATCGGTACTCTCATCCAATGCAAGAGAGTACCACAACAATTGTTTACTTGCATCTTGAAGTTTATGCATCGAATTGTCACTGATCTTGTCAACACGTCTGACCACAGTTCTCCTTGATAAAGTTATGTTGTCAAATCTGTTTTTGTTTTTTTTGTTCTGGACACATAATGTTTGCTGCATCTAGCAAACATTCCTTGATGAACTCGCCATCAGAAAATGGCTTGTTCTGTTTTACAATTCTGTGTGACAGCATAAGACTAGCTTCAGTTGCTGCATCTTGAATTGAAGACTGTTTAGCGAAAACAGTTTGCTGTTTCTCCAAATTTTTCACCAAATCAAAGCATTTCCTTTCCTTCTCTTCGGTCGTTAAATTGTATCCGAAATCGGAATGTTTTGTTTGATAATGTCTTTTTAAATTGTACTCCTTGAAGACAGCCACTGACTCACGACACAACAAGTAAACTGATTTGCTACCAACTTTTATAAAACAGTACTTAGTTGTCCATTCATCATTAAAAACATGGCATTCATCTTCAACCTTACGTTTGTTATTGACACTCATCATAACGGTACATGAAATTCTGTAAAATTTAACGAAATAACTTAAAAACTAATTAAAATTTTTATTTCTAAATGCCCTCGCGGGCCGCATAAAATGACTTGGCGGGCCGCATGCGGCCCGCGGGCCGTAGTTTGCCCACCCTGGTCTAAAACATGTGAGGCCAGTATTTTGTTCTCAATACTTCTAACAAGTGCTAAGTAATCATTTACCTGCAAACACAAAATGTGGGCCACTAAATGACGCTGTCACCTCACTAGCAATCCAGTCACTAAATGACTCTGTCACTTCATTAGAAAGCCTGTCACTAAATGATGCCGTCACTTCACTAGAAAGCCTGTCACTAAATGATGCCGTCAGTTTACTAGAAAGCCTGTCACAAAATGATGCAGTCAGTTCACCAGAAAACCTTTCACTAAATGAGGCCGTCATTTCACTAGAAAGCCTGTAACTAAATGATGTCGTAAGTTCTATAGAAATCCTGTCACTAAATAACGCTGCCACTTAACTACAAAGCCTGTGACTAAATGACGTTGTCCTTAAATGACGTTGTCCCTAAATGACGTTGTCCCTAAATGACGTTGTCACTAAATGACGTTGCCACTTCACTAGAAAGTCTGTCACTAAATGATGCTCCTCCGAAATAGGAGAGTATCTGCCTGCACGGCGAGAAACTACCAGTCTGCACACCAATAAGCCAGACATGGGACAACGGATACTCACGCAAACCTCATCCCGGTATGATATCACACTGATGTTGGACAACAGGATGTCTCCATTCGACATACAGGACTTCACGTTGGAGTTCACAGCCAGCGAATGCAAGCAAGCAAGCAAGCACTAAATGATGCCATCAGTTCAGTAGAAGTCCTGTCACTAAAAGAGGCCGTCACTTCACTAGAAATCCTGTCACTAAATAACGGTATCACTTCACTATTAAGCATGTGACTATATGATGTTGTTATTAAATGATGTTGTCACTTAACTCTCTCCGTGGCCGAGAAAGTTAGTGGCTTTCTTCCTTAACCCCGAATACTCTCGTGGTTGACGTGAGCGCACGAGAATTGGAAGCGGTTCGAGTCGCGCAAGTGACTTATGAGAGTATGGAGCCGGTCGCTCAGAAAGCAATGACAAACTACTGAGCGTAATCTTGCCAAGAAATCAACAATCAGCTGAAAGATGCTGATGTTGACAGCGATATCCTATAAAGGATATGCAAAACATTTTTTTGTGTCACTTCACTAGAAATCCTGTAGTTAAATGATGCCATAGTTCACTAGAAATCCTCGTCACTAAATGAGGTCGTCACTTCACTAGAAAGCTTGTCACCAAATGACGTTGTCACTAAATAACGCTGCTACTTCACATAGAAAGTCTGTCACTAAATGACGTTGTCACTAAATAACGCTGCTACTTCACTAGAAAGCTTTCACTAAATAACGCTGTCACATCACTAGAAAGGCTGTCACTAAATGACGTTGTCACTAAATAACGCTGTCACATCACTAGAAAGCCTGTCACTAAATAACGCTGTCACATCACTAGAAAGGCTGTCACTAAATAACGCTGTCACATTACTAGAAAGCCTTCACTAAATAACGCTGTCACATTACTAGAAAGCCTTCACTAAATAACGCTGTCACATCACTAGAAAGGCTGTCACTAAATAACGTTGTTACATCACTAGAAAGGCTGTTTATCCACACTGCTATATCCTTGTGAAACCTGGACTGTTTATCAGCGACACGCTAGGAAATTAAACCACTTCCACACAGTCTGCCTAAGGAAGCTACTGAAGATTAAATGGCAAGACAAGATTCCAGACACTGAAGTCCTAGAAAGAGCATCCATGCCCAGTATCCACCATCTACTGATGAAGAATCAGATTCGCTGGGCTGGTCATTTGACTCGCATGCCAGATCACAGGCTCCCTAAACGAATTTTTTTACAGCGAAATGCGTTGTGGTAAACACTCCCAAGGTGGCCAGAGGAAACGCTTTAAAGACACTCTGAAAATTTCACTGAAGGCTTTTGGAATTCATCATGACACCTGGAAGGCTGCAGCCAGAGACCGAAATTCGTGGCGTGCATCATTACGCAAGGGTGCAGTCATATGTGAGGCAACCAGGACTGCAAGAGCTGTGAAGAAAAGGCAGGACACAAAAACCACTGCAGGAAGTCCTCCTCCAGAAACTTCAAGCATTCTTTGCCCACATTGTCAAAGAACATTTCGAGCCAAAATAGGCCTTATCAGCCATCTTAGAACCCACGGCTCCATACCTTCAACCCCACTGGATGAAATGAATGGTCATCATCATTCTTGATGGACAAACAACAACAACACAGAAAGGCTGTCACTAAATAACACTGTCACATCACTAGAAAGGCTGTCACTAAATAACGCTGTCACATCACTAGAAAGGCTGTCACTAAATAACGCTGTCACATCACTAGAAAGGCTGTCCACTAAATAACGCTGTCACACCACTAGAAAGGCTGTCACTAAATAACGCTGTCACTTCACTAGAAATCATGTTATTAAATAACGTTGTCACTTCACTAGAAAGCCTGTCACTATAAAACTACAGAACAGAAATATTATAGTTAACCTAAATAATTAATGACCAGCTCTATCAACCGCTGAAACTAATAACTATACAGAATGAGTGATTGGCTCAAACCAATGTGTTTTCAAGGAGTATGGAAGTGTGACTTTCTGAATTCAAGATTGTTCCGAGTAGAATTTAGCAAGAAGCCACTAACAGTACATCATTTCAACTATATACATGTGGCATTGGCCACAATGTTCATAGATCAAAGGACGTGTTCGAGTACAAAGAAACATGGCGAGATTCTAATGCAGTGTTCATCTGAAGACTATTCTGACTTTCCTCGCCTATACAATTATTGTTTTATGACACTGTAGCTGAATTGGCGAGATCGTCAATACATATTTATAGATCAATGGTGCCCACAGTTTCCCATTTAAAAGCAAAATCATAACCGAAATAGCTAATAGACATGTGCTCTTTGCGCATTTCCCAGTGATAATGTGAGCTTTGAAAATAAAAAGAAGCAATATTGCCTGAATATTAAACTAACCTTGGCAAGCTGGTCGAAGCGTCCGAACAGTTCGTTTAGTATCCTCACAAGTTCCTGAGCTGTGCACTGCGAAGACAAGGACGTGAAGCCCACTATGTCCGCAAACAGAACTCTGATGACCAAATTATATCCAACAATACTCAGTACTGAAGATGATTGGTTATTAAGACTAAAAAATGTGAGGAAAGTGTAATATGTTGGACATATAATAAGGCATAAAGTTCAAAATAGATCAAAATTGTAGGGAAGGTCACTGGGCAGACCGAGAAGAGGAAGACCATAACACAGATAGATTCAAGGTGTCATAGATAATTTACATACGCCAACAACAGAGGCAGGACATCTGGCTTATGATAGACATTTCGAAAGATTTTTATTGGGGAGAAGATCCGCATGATTATTATAATACATACAATATTTTCATTGGCGACTCTATTTTTTAAAGAAATAAATAATGATGCACATGTAACACCGCCAAACAAATTAACTTAATGTCACAGCGCCAAACCAATGCACCTTGGTTTGGCCTGCTAAAGCAGTTTGACTCTGGCTACCGCCGGAACTCTAGCAAGACAAAGAGAGCGGAAGCCAGTTTTCTGTTAGCAGTCAGCCGACTTGGTTCGTGCTGATGCGAGATGTGGGCAGTGTGCCCTGTTTCGGGTTGTTGATAGGAACAAAAGTGCTGTTCTGCTGTTGTCAGATGTGGGAACAGTTCCTTGATCTGATCTGTGGTTAACCTATGTCATAGGATAAAGCCGTAAGTGTAAAATGTTTAATTTAATAGAGATTTACTAAATCGCAGCACACGCCATGTTACCGGCTTGAAAAGCGTTGGCGTGGAAAAACTGATGTGGGTGAACAAAGCTGTTAGGCGAGATAGTAGGAACAAAGAAATATAAATAGATAATATGAATGAATACTATTGAAATGGACTGTTCTACAGATTAAGTTAACGTCCCTGAAGCTTTAGGAAAATAACATGTAACAGGCTAATGCATAGAGATGTAAGCAATCGGACATGGTGATGTGAAATATGTAGAATAGGTCATTGGTGGCGATTAAGTATCATAGAGACTGATGTCATGACATGCCAGCCATCCTGGCACAAGATTATTTTGTTGGGAATTGTTTTACATGGTTATCCTATGACATTAATGTGTTACTGGCTAAATGAGCATGTGAGAGATTCACCAAGATATACAATGTATGGGGTCATAAATTATAGTTTAAAGTAAAGACTGAAATAAGGCCACATGGTGCCATGCGGGCCATGTTGGCATAGCAGGGAATGTTTGTGAGATTACTGGGAAGGGATGCTACTTGATAACAGAGAGTGGTGAGGATCACATGTGTGTAATATGTATGCGGCAAGATATGTTTGCAGGGTTATCCTGAGACAATGATAGGCATGAGATTAATGTGTGATTAATTGTTGAACACACCCAAGCAAGTGAGTAGGGGAAATAACCATGATCATGTGTGTAATATGTGTAAAGCAGAAGAGTACTTACATGTTATAGGTGGCAATGATGTGTTAATGGTTAAGCTATATAGTTAGAACATGTGGGGAACAATAGAGGTGAAAGAAAGAATGTATTGGAGGGACTCCATGGACTGACAGCTACGGGGCGTAGGAAATAATGCACCTTTTAATACGCTGAGTGCGTATCAGCAATAATAATGTAATCATGATAACTGCGAATGGAGTGCGGCTTTACTGAGGGAGAATAGTCATGTGTATCTGGAACTTTTAGTATTAGTAAAGGAGTTTATCAAGTAGCATTGAAGTCTGGTATAACTTCTGTTACTAGAATGCAGTAATGTTTGCACCGGTGTATCAGACTGGGAGTGAAATCATATGGCAGAAGTTTTATGTGTAGTAAAACATGGTGCTTGTTGTACCATGAAAGAATGTGATTTAGTGCTGCGGACTATCCTTCGCAAAGATATTAATACGTAATTGTCATGTGACATGAAGCGTAAGATAGCAAAATGTATAACCAGTGTATCACAGAAATAATGGTGGGGAATAGAGGGCATAACTGTACATTTGCTGTCCACTCACAAATAATAGTACACTGGTGTGGTTGGCATTAGACAACACTGGTTGACATTAATGTGTAATAATGATATCATATATAGTACACTTGTTGTTGTATTAGTACTGATATTCTGTATCTACCAATGAACATTGTTATGCCCATGTTCTGTCTCATATGAATGGTGCACTCCTACCATTATTTTGTACTTTCACTTGATACTATTGTGTGTTTATTTTATGAACTGTCTTAGTGGCATCAGAGAGTTCCTCAATTGAGTTCCTGTGTAATACATGTTTATCTTTAACTTTTTTGTGAATGATGTGATTCTATTATGTGCAAGTGTTGCATTTTCACATTCTACAAATATGGTAATTCCACTTTGTATATGTGTCCATTGCTTTTCATAGTTAGATATGTTTTGCGTGTTGGTTGTTAGTTTGTAATGCCAATCAAATACTGTAACTTGTATGGTGTCATATTAGTTTTGGTATTCTTCATGCAAACTTGGACATTACAGGAGTAGTTTGTCCCATGTCATATAGCATCCCACATAATTTGAGGTAATTTAACTACAGAAGCTGGAGATGCAAATGCACTGTACTGAGCTGCATGATTAGAGATATAAGTTCATGTATGTCCCCTGCTTTTCATAGCTATGTGTTTAAAGCTGGGCAAATGAGATCCAATCTTCCACTGCTTGTGTGTGTAGGATCTGTGTGAGGTAGTTACATTTAACTGAAGACATTCTGTAAGTGAATGCTGGGCTGTATGGGGAGGTGGCGCAGGCTGAAATTGTTGCATTAGAAGGTCTTCTATCCTAGCAATATCAAGTGTAATCCCATGACAGCAGCGACACAACTGGAGAAGACAATAAAGTGGGTGATCTGATGAAGCAAAATTGATGGTTGCATTTAACAATTAGATATGTAGTCACCTTGAAGAAGAATGGGGCAACATAAGAATGATCATGCCAGACATCAAGGGTTTCCTCAGAATAGCAGTAGTACGACTAGAGGAAATAGCAAGGTGGATAATTTGATGGATGACATTTATTATATGTAGGTTAATTCATATGTTATATTGTATGTGCTCATTGCTTCATTTGTTGAATGATTTCTTTGCAATGATAATCATAGATTGTGTTTTCCATTATTACAGGAGTGGCTGACTAGTAAGTGTCAGCAGGCCTGGGTTTATGGCGGGGTAGTAAATTGTGTCACAACTCTTTTGCTTATGTCGCGTCTTAAGATTTATGTTGCGTAACTTATGTTTTTGTAGTGCCTTATGGTCTGTGCAGTGTTGCTTCTATCAAAGTCTTCTATTGTGTCACTCTACTCAGCGACTGTTTGGATTACCTGTGTTGTGGTACCCTGTTGTCTTAAGTTCTGGTGACTGAATAGGGGCCACCCTTGGTTGATGTTTGATATATGCAGTTGTCTGTTGTATCTGTTATTGAACATCTGTTATTGAATGTATTATTCAATGTTTTTTTTGACACAAATTGTCACCAAAATTTATAGTAGTTGATAAATAAACAGCTATTTTTGTACTGTTTTTGATTTGTTTGTTTAGTCTCTTTTAGTTTTTACAACCACTATTTCTACCACAATCTAACACTTTAATTCACTGCTTGGGCTCTAACATGGTGTTTCCTGTGTGAACACCTATAAAATAGTTTTTGCCTCTGTCCAAGATCTCGTACTTTCTTATCTAATTATTATATCTTTTTTTTTGGTCAGTTGAGGGCGGTTTGAGGTTCTCTCTCTTTTACTACTTTTCTTCTTTGGCCATAACGAAGTCAGAGTTACTCTCTACCTCTTAGCACCGTAGCAAAGGAAACATCAGTCTTTCCTCTTGTCTCTTTTCCCCTCGGCTATATTAATAACTAATTCTTCTTCTTCTTCCGAGCCATTGAGGTTATTTGCCGCAGATACAATCCGTCTCCATTCGTCTCTCTGGTTGACCTTCTCTTGCCAGTCGTTGATTCCAAGTGCTTGTAGGTCTGTACATATATTATCTCTCCACCGTCTTCTTGGTCTACCTCGGGGTCTACGGTCATTTATTTCCTGAGTGTAAGCGAGTTTTGTTTCCCTATTGTCTTCCATTCTTTCTATATGCCCCAGCCATTGTAGTCTATTAGCCTTCATGATACCAGTGATTAGCGGGGACTTAAACAGATCATAAATGTCTTTGTTACTTCTTCTTTTCCACTCTCCACTTTGTGTATCCCAATGGGTCCAAAGATGCGTCTTAAAACTTTGTTCTCAAAGGTTTGTAACAAGGCTTCGTCTCCTTTCGTTGTACTCCAGGTTTCAGAGCCATACAGCACAACTGGTCTGATCAGTGTTTTGTATATTGTGATTTTGGTGTTACGAGATAGCGCATTTGATTTTAGTAGATGTTGTAGTGCATAGTATATCTTATTTCCAGAATTGATTCTAGTTTGTATTTCTTCCCTTATGATGTTGGAGCAGTTGAAGATTGTACCCAGGTATTTGTATGTTTCCGTTCTTTTAATGGTCATATTATCTATTTGTATGTGGCCAGAGTTTTTAGCCATTCCTTCTCTTGAAATTACCATATATTCTGTCTTATCTTGGTTGATAACCAGCCCCATCTGTTGGGCTTTTTCCTTTAAGTGAGTCAATATTTCCAATGTCTTTTGTTCATTTTCCCCTATAATATCTATATCATCTGCATAACCAAGCAGTCTGGATGTTCCTCCAATATCACATTCCTCCTTTATCTTCCTTACAACTTTCTCTAGAGCCAGATTGAAGAGTAGCGGCGATAGTGCATCACCTTGTTTCAAGCCAGATGTTATTTGGAAAGGGTCTGATTTACTGTCTTTATATGTTACTATATTATAATATAAGTATCTTCCATGCATAGTCTGGTCATGTTGATTAACTTCCTTGGTATTCCAAATTCCTGCATAGCATTCCATAGACTATTCCTATGGACACTATCATAAGCTTTTTAAAATCCACAAAAATGTTATGGAGATCTCTTTTATATTCCCAATTTTTCTCGGCTATTTGTCGTAAGATAAATATCTGATCTATTGTTGATCTGTTTTGTCTGAAACCCGCCTGGTAGTCACCTAATATGTCTTCTGAATATGGTTTTAGTCTATTTAGTAATACTGCGGATAGTATCTTATAGCTTGTGGACAGTAGTGATATTCCTCTATAATTTTCACATTGGAACTTGTCTCCTTCTTAAAGATTGGAACTTATCCTTCTTAAAGATAGGTATCAATAATGACTCTTTCCAGTCATGGGGTAATTCTTCTGTCCTCCAGATTTTTATTATTAGTTCGTATAGCTTTAGATGTAATGCATGGCCACCTGCCTTTATAAATTCAGCAGCAATTCCATCAGCCCCTGTTGCCTTATTGTTTTTAAGTCGTGTGATTACATATAGGATTTCTTCAAATGCAGGTTCTTCAATTTGTGGTTCACACGTTAGAACCTCTTCCTGTGGGAAAGTGTTACTTGGAGCTTCACAATTTAGTAATTCAACAAAATATTCTTTCCATGAGTTGCACATTTCCTCATTGGTATTTATCATATTCCCATTTTTGTCTTTTAAACCATATATATGTTGTGTTGGTGCCCTCGTTTCATTGACTTCAGTTCTTTAAAAAAACTTTCTGGATTCGTTTTTTCTGGTGATTAGTTTCCATATCTTTGATTATATTACTCATATATTCTCGCTTCTGCTGTCGAACTATTTTTGTAGCCTCTTTACATTCATTTCTATATTGCTCTTCCTTTTGGATGTTGTTGATGTCATTTAACCATAAATGTCTGGCATTCTTTTTCCTAATGACTGCTTCTTCACATTTTTGATTGAACCATCTGTTCTTTCTATGCGTGGTTAACACACCTAGACATTCTTCTGCGGTAGATTGAATTGTATTCTTGATGTTCAACCAAGTTTGGTCAACGCTTTCCTCCAAAGGGTTTTGCAGAGTTTCAAGTTTACATTTTATTTCATCTGTAAATTTCTCTTTGACTGTAATTTCTTGTAGTTTTTCTCTGTTATATGTTGGGTGTAATCTTTGTAATTTAGTATAGAAAGCTCTCTTAAGTTTTATTTTAAATTTTGCTCCAACGAGGAAGTGGTCGCTGTGGCACTCAGCTCCTCTATAACTTCTAACTTGTTGTATGTTTGATGCATTTCTGTTGTTAATTAAAATGTGATCTATTTGATTATAGGTTCTCTTGTCACATGATTTCCAAGTTTGTTTGTGTATATCCTTTCTTTGTAGTCTGGTACTGCTAATCTGCAGTCCTTTGGCTTCTGCCAGGTTGATGACTCTCCATCCATTATCATTTGAAGTTGTATGTAGGCTTTCCATACCGGCCACTTTTTTATGAGTTTGCTCTCTACCTATTTTTGCATTGAAGTCTCCCAGCACAATCAGGATGTCCTGTTTGGAGGTTTCTTCTATGACATCTTCCAAATCATTATAAAAGTCTTCTTTAACGTCATCTTCTTTCTCTTCAGTAGGTGCATGTACATTAATCATCGTTATATTTTTCCATTTACCTTTTATTCGTAATTTACTAATTCTGTCATTAACAGCTTTAAAGTTTAGAACGTTCCCCCATAACTCTTTTTTGATAACAAAACCTGTTCCTATTTCATGTTTATTTTGGGTGTTTCCTCCATATATTATAATCATTCCATTTTGCTCTAAAGTACCCTCTCCTGGCCACCTTATTTCTTGAATTGCTGTTATATCCATTTGATATTCAACCAGTTCCCGGGTTAGTTCTTCAGCCGCTCCAGCTCGATATAGTGTCCAGTACATTCCATGTTCCAAATCTCAAGAGTCCTTTAACGTTCCGAGGTCGTTGTCCAAATAAGTCAGTCCGAATTCGAGGCTTATGTATCTGTTTCGTAACAAAATAATGTTTACAAGGGTGGGGATGTTAACCCCACGCTTCAACCTCCAACCTGGAGGACCAGGGTATTTCTCTTTGTCTGTTCTTGAGGCCCAAATGAAAATTCGTAATCCTTTGTTAGTTACATATATCTTAATATGTATCCAACAATGATATTATTTAACTCTTGTATTTAATTCTTAAAACTAGGATAAAGGACATTAGTTCTCGGCAATCTGGATGCGTTAATGAGCTCCAACTTCATGAAAGTCTCAGAGATGCTATGCATGACCGAGGGAAATTTTATCATAATTTACCACAACTTAATGGAAATCTCGTAGCGATTTGGATGTACACCACAGATCACTCTACAGCAAGATAAAATAGACGATGAGCATCTGCACACAAATGTGACATAAGAAGTAAATTGTTTGCGATTGATAGAAACGTTGACGTGGTTGTTGTTGTAGATGTCCGAGCGCTGTAAAGTTGTCAACTGGTTATAGTCATTTTTGCAAAGGAGTAGGATTGTACACGTAAGAAGCTATTCAACAACACGTATATGTTGTATTGTCGGAAATAATTATAACTTTGCACGAGACATAAACATGAGCGGAGGGGTTCTATTTTGCATTCATTCAATTAAATTTGGGTCAACTACTCAGTTTAGTAATTTCAATAAAACAATAAACAAAACTGAGCAGTCACAAATTATTATTTATTTTTTTTTTTTTTTAAATCTGTTAACCTATAATCTTCAAACACAAAGCAGTGATTAGAATTATAATATGAACAGCTGGAAAACTGATTTTAAGATAACGTATCTCTTTGATAAGAATGCTGCAATTTTTTTGGATGTGCCTAGTGTTGAGACGGAGTTAACAAATCACTGTTATTAATATTTGAAACTGAAAAAGTACTATATCTAAAGATAAAAAACACAAGGCAGGATGGTATATTTTATTTAGTTGACGAAGTCAAATAAATTTAAGAAGTGGAGACAGAACATATGACACAGTGAACACTCCGTAACCTCAGGGCTGCCGAGGTAATTATAGAAGTACAGAATGGATTGGTTTACACTCATATAAAATATGTGGATAAAAGTAAATATAATATTGCACAGTAGAAACACGGTAAAGGATATTGTTTACATGTCCAGTAGAAAGAAACTGCTGTTGGTATTTGAAGCGTTTGGACCATCACATGTTGTAGTCCTAAGTGCGCGGAGGTATAGGTGGTCAGTCTTTCACTTCCTTGGTGAGCGTCACGGGCTGACATTGAACCCTCACCCGGCCGTTTACAGACCATTGTCAGCGTAACGTCATAACCATTACACCACCTCGCACGCTAGTGTATAGAAACCATTCACATAAATATATGAGCTATATGATATGTATTTATATACTAACACTGACTACTCTTCTTCTTCTTCTCCTCCTCCTCCTCCTTCTTTTTCTTCTTCTTCTTCTTCTTCTTCTTCTTCTTCTTCTTCGTCCTCCTCGTTGGCACTCAGACCTCCATCTTAATATCTCCAATTAAAAGTAGTCGTTAGTTTCAGGTTCGTGGTATTCTTGTACAGTATTTGATGGAGTGGAGTTAGCTGTTTAGGTTCGTTCCATAAGTTGGGCACAAACAGGAACCTGCAATGAATCTGTTATGTGCTTGGTCTATATTAACCTGTCGGGTACATCTGGGACTATTCCATCTCAATGAGACATGTGCCTTTGGTCTGGTTAAGGGCTGCGTTTATGTGAGCATCTGATATCTTTAACTTGCATTTGTTGATCTTGGCTTTTTTAAACTTCCATTAGAATTCAGTGACCAGAGGTTTTGGTCAACATTCACCACCCCGAAGAAAGGCCGGACGTACACATAAAGATATTGCAATTGGTACTGTTAGTATTGTATCTCTTCGCTGGCTGTGGTGTCAATTCTTGACTTAGCTCCACTCAACTCCATTAAAATTATTTAGAGTTCTCTGTAAGGCATCAGTCGAGTGCCAATAAGATGGTCTTGTTATTTGATTGTAAACTTCTGAAAGTAACAAAGAAACTGCACATATAAGAGTATCGGTTGCAGTAGCTCCCTTTTATGTGTCTCCACCTGGAACAGATAGAAGGGCTTGCGTCATCAATGACCACAAACGCTATGACGACAATTGCCCAGCGACAGAAAGGGGTCGGGGTATATGTGGTCCCCATGTCCGACACGTCAAGGAATAGAAATCAAACGAAAAGAAACACATCCCTGCTGCCTTGAAGGTAATTGGGGGCAGTTAATGACTAGGAAATCAAACCCCAGTAGATCCTTGTCGAAGACAGACGCACTGAACCAGAGGCTTTACTAAACAGTGCAAAGCAATTCACGTAATAATAAATTAATAGTTTCAACTGCAGTAGAAATCAATACATATACACGCATTTATGACGATATAAATCGATATATGAATACAACTGAACTTACGTCACATTGTCATGTAGCTGGATGTAAATTTTATGAAACATTCCTTGATGTGGTGTCGTGATGTCATTTTTCATCTCTATGGCAACGTGCTGGGGAAGGACGCTCATCAAAATCCTCTCCTGTGAATAGAGACAAAAAGGACCGTCCATGGCTAAACAATATACCCCCAGATTGTGTAGAAAATTCGGGTTTTTGCGTGATATTCAGCAATTGTGAGCAAGTGATTTATTTTCAAACACAGAACAATAAAGCTGTGCACATTTTGCAGTTTGATCTATTGCACTGACGTAGAAAAATGTCGTTATGATGGCGCTAGCTTCCAAATAAACAAAATCTGTATTGTTGAATCGACTCTTCAATAAAATGCGATTGAGGAAGGATTTGACAACCTCAATAGGTGTTTGTTGCTGTGAAGTTTTAGTTCATCTTTACTTACTATAGTCACACACACGCACACATACATACACATGTATGTGTGTGGATAGATGGGTGGTTGTGTGTGGGCGCGTGCAATTGTGTGGGATGTATGAGTGTGGGTGTGCGTGGGTGCGTGCGTGCGTGCGTGTGTGTGAGTGTGTGTGTGTGTGTGTGTGTGTGTGTGTGTGTGTGTGTGTGTGTGTGTGTGTAAAAAAGCTGGCTCGAATTATTGGATTTCTCTGGGAAGAATTAGGGGAACAGAGGCCATGGGTGTACACTGCACGCGCAAGGCATACCTTGGTGATAAGACACCCTAAATTGCGAGCAGTAGCTCGTCGCTGATTGGACATAATTTCCCATAAGCTAGACAATCTGTCCGCTCTGGAATATCAATATCATCTTCTATAAATGCCTCTTTGTGAAATTTAGCCGAAGATAGAAAGGCAGATCAAGTACTGTTACAACTATCGCCTCTTCTGTTCCGTCGATACATATCTAGAAGTGCTAAAGCAAATCACAGAAGAACTATTTTGTGGCTGGCATTATGCTGCCAATGTCAGACATGGACGCCTGCTATAACTAAATTATAATAACAGAGACGGGGTGCCTTAGAAGAGCTGTGGGGGTAACCGTGAGAGGTAGAATTAGGATAGAGTTAATTAGAAGAAGACTAGATCTGAATCCAGCCATGCACTTCCCAGTGTAAATCGTCTATGACTCCCAGTGTGAATCGTTTATCACTCACAGTGTGAATCATTTCTGACTCTCAGTATGAATCATTTCTGACTCTCAGTGTGAATCGTTTATGACTCATAGTGTGAATCATTTCTGACTCCCACTGTGAATCGTATATGACTCCCAGTGTGAATCGTTTATGACTCCCAGTGTGAATCATTTCTGACTCTCAGTGTGAATCATTTCTGACTCTCAGTGTGAATCGTTTATGACTCCCACTGTGAATCGTTTATGACTCCCACTGTGAATCGTGTATGACTCCCAGTGTGAATCGTGTATGACTCCCAGTGTGTGTTTTGCAAAGATGAAAGAGACTAGATATCACATGTGTAAATTTCATCTCATTTTCCTCTCTCCTCATAACATGCCCCAAGAAATCCTGACTGGTTAGATTTAATTTCTCTATTCAGTTTGAGATTTCCACCGATTTTATTCTTGAAGGGCAAATACTTATGTTGCTTCTGTCCACCCGTGGCATTCTTTGCGTTCTCCTTAGAAACTACGTTTCTATTATTATGCCATGGGTAAAAGTAGTCAAAAACATGTTTGTTTGTTTGTTTGTTTAGTTTGTTTTTTTAAATCTAGAATATATGAGAGGAATCACCATTGGGATACATAACATAAATAACATTAGATATGCGGGTGATACAGTATTGATTGCAGACAATTAACAGGATCTGCAACATTTGTTAGATGCGGTTGTTGTACACAGTGAACAATTAAGGTTAGAATTAAATTGTAAGAAGACAGATTATGGTCGTCGCTACAAAGAAAGAAACAGCAACGTAATATACGGGTAATAGACTATATAATCATTTGAATAGGTACAACTATGTCGGAACAGTCATAACATTTGCTGGGAGGTGCCTTGTAGAGATTAGAACCAGAATCGCTATTCCGAAGTTAACCTTTTGCAAGATGAAAAACATATTGGCCAATAAAAAGATGTTAATTGCAACGAGAAAAGAGTGTTGAGGTGCTACATAGAACCTATACTTGTGCATGGATATGAAACGTAGACGATGAGACGACAAGCTGAATAACATATAATAGGCAATGGAAGTGTGGTTTCAGAGGAAGATGCAAATAATACCATGGACAGAAAGAAATTCCAATGATCATGTTCTACAAGAAGTAAATTAAACCGTAAACTGATTAGGGAAATTAGGCGTAGACGATCAACAATTTTTGAACACATTATAAGAAGAAAGAAATTAGAGAACTTGGTGACAACTGGCAAGATTGATGAGAAACGAACACGGGGAAGGCAGAGAAGTAAATATCTGGATGGCGTGGCCACATGGCATGGTCGAGACAAGAATACGGAGTTGATACACGACCCTGGTGTTTGTGTAAGATGACGGAACATCACTACCCAAGTATATTGGCATGGCACATGATGATGATTATGAAAGGTAGTCCCATAGAAGATATGTGTTCGGCTTTCCCATATTTAATGTCACGACATATGAAATTGGGTAGACAGTTTCCATCCTCTACGTCTTTCTTTCACTGTCCTTCAATTTACAACCAAACTCATTCTAAAATATATCTACGACCACAGAATTCTGAACTCTGAAAATTGTCTGATACCCATTTTCACGAGGCACTGTGAACCCAGAATAGTGCTGATTGAAAATATAACCCATCCTTCGCTGGAGATTGAACCCGGTTCACTGTCTCGGCAGGCAAGCTACTATACCACTGTGGTGTCCATGCCTTCCTAGCTGTGTAAAAAGCCTCTTCCTTGTAAAGACTAGTCTGAATGTTCTGCGAAGATTAAGCTGTAGTCCAGGCAATGATAGGGTCTATGTGCTGCTCTCTATGGCATCCCTGGTGGCTCTTCGATAAGAGAACAATTCTAACATCTGTACACAGAAAAGAATCCTAAAGTACGATATCTACGGTCTGTCCACGACCTAAACAATTATAAAATATATCTACGATTAACAAGATTCTTAAATATGTCTGCGACCAAGAAAATCCTAAAGTATATCTACTACCAAAAGTATTCTTACATTAATTTACGGTCAAAAGAATTCTGACGTCTATACTTGACCAAAAGAAGTTTACAATCTGTCTATAATACCAGAAATATAACGTCTATCTCTGACCACAATAATTCTAAAGTCTATCAACGATCGCTATAACTTTTAACTCTATCGACTACTACAATAATTCTAAAATCTCTCTACGACAAACAAACAAAAACATTTTAACATCCATCTATGACCAAATCAAATTACAACATCTGTCAATAACCAACAGAATTATAAGAACGTGTATGGCTTATGGTCTGTATATGACCAAAAGAATTCAACAAAATATAATTTATATACGACTAAAATCTTTCGACGACAAAAGAAATTGTATAGCCCATCAATAATCTAAAGAGTGCTAAACTCTATGTACGGCCCAAAGAATTCTAAAGTCGACCTACAGTCATAAGAGTTCTAAAATCTGTCTACACCCATAAGAATTCTCAAGTTTATCTGCCAACAAAAGAATTCTTAAATATGTCTGTGACCTAAAGAATAAAATACTGAAGCACATTAAAAAACGCACCACCTGTATAATCCAGGAACAGAATGTGAAATGTAAATATAAGTGTTTACAAGTTTACATATTTGGAATCTTTATTCATTTTCCTATGAATTCATGCTGGTCATTGATGTGTACATTTGATTTTTATGAAATTCATCGCATTATGTGCAGGCAAGGTACAAAACCAAACAGCTTGGCAGTGGCTCCGCGTGGAACGCACAAGTCTCTGAAGGAAATTCCGGGGAATCAAGTCCAATTCACGTGTAAGAACAACTTCGAGCTATTGCAGATTAGCCGCAGAACCTTGCCTGTAGACTCTGTCTCCAAGCTCGTCCCACAGATGTTTTATAGGAGAAATGTCTGGTGATAGGGCAGATCAATCAATCATCACAATGTTCTGCTACTGTAGATATTGCTGCCTAATGCGTGCGGTGTGTGCACCTGCGTTATCCTCCTGGAAAAGCTGCAAGTCTGGAATATTTGTGACCGCAGGAGCATCCAATGAATCCAGAACGTCATCTCGATATGTCACAGCATTAACATTTCCACGGAAGACGTAAAGAGGCAAGGGATAGTTAAAACTGCATTCTCCTCAAATGTGAATACTGCCACCCACAAATCGGTTGTGCTGACGAACACAGAAATCCGCAAAGCACTATACACACCGTCGTCAAATCCGCATACATCTATCACTGGGTCCGTAACGTTCATTGAAACGTACAATAGTGCTGTGGTGGCAATTCATCCTTCTGGCAATGGCCAGCAAGCTCTTTCCTGTCTCTAACATACCAATGCCTCGTTGGTGGTCGTTTTCAGGTAGTCGTGGTATTTCAAGCACATATACTGGTGTTTTGTCTCAACCCTTTTTATACTGAGTATATTGCAACAGCCGGTCTCTCTGGGCTAGAGGTTACACGACTTTCTCCGTAATCTAGTATACTCTCGTAAGTAACGTGACGTTGTGCGAGAATTGGTAACAGTTCTCTCCGCGTCGGCAACTTACGGTGTAATTGAGCCAGGTCGCTCATATAGTAATGGCAAACTACTGAGCGTAATCTTGCCAAGAAATCAACAATCAGCTGAAAGATGCTGATGTTGACAGCAATGTCCTGTAAAGGATATGCGAAGGAAAATAAATATTGCAACATCGCGTACACATTTTAGGGTCATAGCTTTTGGAATTGGTGTTGCTCGTGTAACTCGCATTGTTTTCATGTCGTCTGTACACAGACCCGTGGGTTGTATCATGCACTTTCCATTCCATTCCACCTCAAGACAAACACGGGGAAAATCCATTCCCACACCTTTTGTTTTTCAAGCTTCCCGGCATCAGTATATGTAATAGTTGTGCATTTTTAATGTGCTTCAGTATATACATTCTATCTACGATTTTTTTTTTTTATGTCTACTCTATCAACGACCAAAAGAATTATAAAGTCGGTCTGTTAACAAAAGAATTCTGAAATCTATCTGTGACCAGAAGAATAATAAATTATATATGTGGCCATAAGAATTCTGTTCTATCGGCGGCCAAATATTCCGTGTTAATATGATATTAACTTAACAGGTATGTTCGAGGTTGCTGGAATATGGATCTAGTTGCAGCTCTGGCAGGAAGGAGCCTAGAAGGACAGCTCAGAGCGCATTCAATAAGTATGCCACTAGGCTGATCAGTATAAACACTCTGTGACATTTGCTGTTGTGTAATATTGATTTGACAGCGACTCTGGCGGGGGGAGGAGCATGAGAGGACAGCCCGGGCAACGTACAATCAGTGTGCCACTGGGACGATTGGCATGCGCAACCTCTAGCATATGTTGAGAAAGATACATATGTTTTATCTACTCTTGAGTACTGGGAAGACAGTTGTTAATAAAACAGAATCCAATCCAAGATGGTGAAGACGTTGTTCTATGCAGGGTAGAAGATGGACCCGTCATTGCTGCGGTAGCGCAGTGGTTAGCACGCTCGCCTGTCGGCCTTGTAGTTGTATGTTCGAATCCCCATCGAGACTTATTTCATTTTTGTTAATTAAACTGAGCTCCCAGGTCGAATTGATCTAACATTTGTACCAGATTATTATCCTGGGAAGTAAAAGCTGATCGGCAAGACATTGACGACATCAGTCACTGAGTGCCGATTCGTCTCTGAAAATATTAAACACGTTATACCAATAACGCTTTGATGCGATTAAAAGTGCGCTGTTTTATAGGGTAGAAATACAGATGCATAAAACGACAGGACACATAACAAGACGCGCGGACAGCGTTTGTGGGAGCGGATTTGTTTTTGTAAAATGTCATTTGAACATCGCTTCTAGGCAGTGACGACACCGAATAAATAAAACAGAAGTGTTTCCTTCATATCGAAACAGACACAGTCACTGAAGAAAAATATTTAAAGTCGTGTCTGGCAGATTGCATTAAACCTACAAAGGGATTTGTTGACATACCACGCTATATTTGACCAGACCTTCCTTTGTGACAAGTACAGACTGATCTGTCATCCCATTATAGGTTTACCGAGACGTGTCCACAATAGGTAGTACTTTTATTGCGCTTTTTATTACTCGTAACACAAATATGTTTGGAGTACTTGTAGCCAGTGGCGGACTGGCCAGAGTGTCAGCTTGTCTGATGGTAAATGTGCCCTGTGCTCCCTGATGGAGTGGACCCCCTTAAAGATTAGACAATATGTTCAAAATGTTCATGAAATTTTAGTAGCCATGCCCCCTGACAACCAAACTAGTTAGAATTCAAAACCCAATCCACCATTGCTTGTAGCCCTCTTTATACACTGATCCAATTTACGTATATTCGAATTAGCAGTGATTATTAACTACATATCGATGGATGTTAACTTGTGAGTGTTTCTTTACAATCTGTAATGACAAACATGTACCAGTGGCTCATCTTTGCGACTATAAAAGAGAATGAATTCGGGTTTGGTTTGGTTTGTTAAGGATCACGTTTGTTGTACTAGGATAACTTTATAATTGTTCCAGCCCCCCCCCCCCTTCCCCTCCTGAATCACATGGGGAATCCCAGCAGAGTGTGCAACCTCTGTAGCACCGGCAAGGGACCACATGTGTGTATAAAAGTGTCACACAAGCTATAAACATTTATAGTGAGAAGTGTAGACAATTTCTCTGTGTAGCGGTCTATTCAGCCTGTTCTTTTTTTTTACAACTGATACGGAATTTTGAAAGTTCTCAACGTGCACATGACTACTCCGAATTGTTTTTTCATTGTTCAAAAGGATTAGACGTCAGATTCACTACCATAGGATCAGGGGCGAGTGTACCGTCCATTCATTTGTTTGTTTTTTCAAACCCAGACAGTCATTACTGTCAGATGAATCTGGTCAGCTGAAGCCACAGGCAGACACCGTTGCCTCTGATCTGCTCCGATTCCGATTGAAGCTGGGAAACCCCTTCAAGCAAATCTGTCAACGCGCTCAGTCTTATTATTATTATTATCATCATCATCATCATCATCATCATCATCATCATCATCATTCTACTTCTTATTATTGTAATTTTGTTACTTCTTCCTCTTCTTCTTCTTCTTCTTCTTCTTCTTCTTCTTCTTCTTCTTCTTCTTCTTCTTCTTCTTCTTCTTCTTCTTCTTCTTGTTCTTCTTCTTCTTCTTCTTCTTGTTCTTCTTCTTGTTCTTCTCTTCCTCCTTCTTCTTCTTCTTCTTCTTCTTCTTCTTCTTCTTCTTCTTCTTCTTCTTCTTCTTCTTCTTCTTCTTCTGATGCTCTCTTTTATCCCCAAGTAGCGAGGACCTCAACCAACTCATTCCACGTCCTCCAGTGTTTTGTCATGTCCTACATCTCTCGTATTCTTTATTTATATTATAAATTCTTTTACGATGGAGCATCATTGACGAACTCTTAAACTAAATCACATAAACATGAAAACTATTCTGGACGATGTCAAAGCAAAAGTAGGAAATGAAAGAATGCAGTTGGTGATTATGGTTTAGGAATTAGAAATAAAAGACGAGACAAACTGACGGGGTGAATAAACTAAATGTTGTGATGTTTGAAAATACCTGGTTTAAAAAACATAAGAGACGAGTGTACAGTTTAACCCCAGCAATCAACTACAGCAAGTATTGGCTGTTTGTGATTTTATGGGCACTTATACGTGAAGTAGTTTGCCAATGCAAACTATGGACCACCAACGCTCATACCGTTATTAAAGAACAGCTGCAGGCGATTATATAATATATATATATATATATATATATATATATATATATATATATATATATATATATATATATATATATATATACACACACACACACATATATGAACTGAAAGAGCCAAGAGACGACTCTCAATGCCAATAGTGTAAGAAGGCGAAAGAAGAAAAAGGAGCATTGTAGTATTTGTAGTTAGTCTGGCGAAAAAGGAGATTAGTCTGAAGAAAAAGGAGCATTATAGTTAGTCTGGCGTTCACGTAGTTTTAATACTCACTTATCTGGTTCAAATATAAATGTTTCGTTTGAAGCTTATTCATTCGGTTCAGTGCTCATATCGCCTCTGCAATACACCCATTAGCGTACAGCGACTAACTGTACCAGTAAGATGCTGACTGACAAGTCTCTTTGCACGTTTTCTTCAATGCTAGCGTTTGTAACCTGACAATTATTGCTAATTCAGTCAGTGGAAAGGCCTCGTTTCGGCAGGAATCACTGGTTAGTTAGTTAGTTAGTTAGTTAGTTAGTTAGTTAGTTAGTTAGTTAGTTAGTTGGTTGGTTGGTTGGTTGGTTGGTTGATTGGTTGATTGGTTGGTTAGTTGGTTGGTTGGTTGGTTAATAAGTTAGTCGCGGTTTCAACTTCACGGCGACGGATCGTCCCCATTATGCTCCGTTCCTGTGCCAGTGAATATCACACAAAATGCTCCTCATAGTCCAATGTGAAAAGTGGAACAGACAGGAGTCTCGGCAAGCCAACAGTCCGCACAGGTACACTGTGCATAATGCAGCCGCCAGGATGCCAACACAAAAGTCCTCCACGAAAAATACAGTTCATCGTCGATGGAAACGGCAGTCACCAGAAAGACTTCGTTGACCTGAGTTTTATCCCACATGGCTCTGTCTCTTTCCGCAGAGCGAACGGCCGAAAGCGCCGCACAAAGCACGAACTCCGTAGCTCCAGCGACGACTCACAGGAGTCTCCTGAACAATGCACTCGTGAACTGGAAAGGCAAACCAGTCATTTCAGCAACAGCCGACCATTGTTCCAAACATGCAATTCACTATGTAAACAACAGCGGACAGATGTAAACGCATTCCACACGAATTTCACAGCTCACAGTGTCGCACCACGCACTCACTCAGTAACAGGGCGACGGAACCATGTACTACCAGTCCAACATGAGGAAAATGCGAATTAAACCGTAGCCACAAGCATAAACACTCCAGAAGCCTTAACGGTTCAATACCTAACCGCCATTTTGGGGACCGGAAGTCCTCCAGCAGGACTCACTAAGAGTGTTAAATCCGGCGGCTCGACCACATTGGTTGACTCTCATATCCGCCTGTATAGTGCCCATAACTCCCCCAGGGAGCCGCAGAAGGGTAGTGACTAGACGCTTACGTGTCTTCCGGGGGTCGTGGGTTCGATCCTCAAGGAGGCGGATCCGAATTTTAAACTGTACCTTGGCTCCCGGGTTCACCCTGACTAAATGGGTAACAGGAAATGTATTTGAAAGTAAAGGCGATCGGCGTGTTCCTGACCATGGCACCCACCGAGTGCTGATTGGTCTAACATATGGGTCTAGCAGCATGTGCCCCATGCTCCTTGAGGCATGTAACAGGGTCCCTTACTTGTCGGAGTGGGTTCGCTTGATGGCCAGGGACACTGTTAATAGGGAAAACTCATCCACACGCAAAATTTAGCCCAGCACTACTAGAAGTAGTGTTTGTGGATTACGCTTGAGTTAAAAGCGTGAGAGCGCAATAATAATAATAATAATAATAATAATAATAATAATAATAATAATAATAATAATAATAATAAATATCAGCATAAGATGGTACCCAGTTAAAGTAACTGGATCTGCAGTATTGGTTCAGGTCAATGCCAGCACGTCTTAACTTCCTGGCGAACACTCGAATCACTTAGCAAGCATGGGGTGGTTTTAATTCATTGTCTGGCCGGCACCTTGCCGTCTTGCAGGACTATAGCTTGTAAAATGGAGATACACCTCTCAATAGCACAAAGCCTGGGCTGAATTTAGAGACCACGTGTTGCCCATGCTGCATGATTCATCTCTCCATCTGCCTATTCTCCTCCAGACGAAAGGTAACACAAATACGTCTGGAACAAGGCAAGCTACAGAAGCTGCCGGATCAGCGAAGCAATGCTCTAACTGCCCGCCTATCGGAGCTTCGATCCTAGACCACGTTTAATTCACTATACCTTAAGATATACTTGTACGTGTCTTGTTTTATGTTTTCCACTGTACCATGTGGTCACAATGTCTTTTTCAGTACATTACTTCTTGTTCCAGGGACATTTTTTGTTCAGTGGTCAGCAGTGCCATTTCAACATTCAAGGTTAGCTGTAATGAGTCTCTACAACTCCCTGTTCTGTTGCTTCACGCTGCATTCAAGCTTCTACCAGTTAACTCCTGAATTTGTCCATGAAGTTATGATGTTGTCAACTCTTAAATAGTGCCATTGATTAACTTAGGTCATCTTTTCCCCTGTTACATCTGTCTACCCTCCTGTCTTTTATCATGTCATATAATGTCCATAAAATGGTTAGTCTTTAACTTCTTCATCGGTGTGACTGTGCCCATGTTTACTTCTCTAGTCCCCATCGGTGTGACTTTGCCCATGTTTACTTCTCTAGTCTCCATCGGTGTGACTTTGCCCATGTTTACTTCTTTAGTCCCCATCGGTGTGACTTTGCCCATGTTTACTTCTTTAGTCCCCATCGGTGTGACTTTGCCCATGTTTACTTCTTTAGTCCCCATCGGTGTGACTTTGCCCATGTTTACTTCTTTAGTCCCCATCGGTGTGACTTTGCCCATGTTTACTTCTTTAGTCCCCATCGGTGTGACTTTGCCCATGTTTACTTCTTTAGTCCCCATCGGTGTGACTTTGCCCATGTTTACTTGTTTAGTCCCCATCGGTGTGACTTTGCCCATGTTTACTTCTCTAGTCCCCATCGGTGTGACTTTGCCCATGTTTACTTCTTTAGTCCCCATCTGTGTGACTGTGTCCATGTTTACTTCTTTACTCCCGATTTCCCACTTATACTTCTCCACATTATTGCTATCGACGAAAGTCACACACTCGTGCTTCACCTTTCTCTTCGTGAATATTTATATTATGTTTTAATGTACGTTAATTGTGTAGTTTAGTTTCATATTAATTTACTTGTATTTATGTTTGTATTGTTCTTGACAAATATATTGACTACCGAAGGATCGGACAGTTATATTATGTTTTATTCATACTTGTTTTATTGATACGTGTCTTAGTTTTTATTATATTAGTATGATATTTTCAACTATTTCCCCCTACGTTGATTATTCTGTTTACCTGGACTGAAACCCACGTTGGGTGTGTATTTTTGATTGTTTCTATTGTGTGCCCGCAGAAATTTGTTTCTTTATCATTGGCACCTTTCCGCCTTGACAGACGATAGTTTGGTACATTGTGCTTCAAAAAGGCTTAATAACTACGACCCATGGCGGTTGTTTCTTTATATATTTTAATATAATGTAATATCCTACTGCAGTCAGGATATTTCTTACATGGGAGTTGTGTCTGCTTTTATTTCCCAAGTGTTTTAACTGTGTCCCCGTACTTTAACTGCTGACATGAACATCAACTGCATCATGTCTTTGAAGCTGCAACAGTTTGCACACATTGGCTTAGAAAGAATAGTAATGGAAAACATGGTTTCTGAAAGAAGAGGCAAGGATCGACCAAAACAAAGGAGGGCGCGTGACATTAAAGATACCCTAGGCTTGAAAATGCGTGTTGTAGGGTAACTGGGAACAGATCGAGAGTCTTTCATCCGGTCCTGGTGAGAGTCATGTTCTTGCAAACGATCTGCTACATGATGATGATGAATGCTATTTTGTAGAGTGTTCTTCAGTTCTTAATGCGGCTTTCATCTACACAGATTATTTCATACATCATTTTTCCTAAACCGCTTTTTGATATTTCATTCTCACCAAATAAATACTTTCCTCCCCAATCTCCAAAACAATCTGCTAAGCAAATATGCCCTGTCTTATGTGAAATCTTCATCTCTTCATGCAAATGCCAGGTATGGAGCTTCGTTTTCTTATCTTCTATGGTTTACATCTTCTTACAATCCAATATTGTGTTGCTTGTTTACACGATGCTATTGCTTCTTGATCATTCTGAACATGTTAATTAATTTGTTTGTAACTTTATGTTGTCAGTAGCTCATTTATATCTTGTCATTTAATTCCCATAGGACGGCAAATTAGTAACACCTTAACCTGCCACAGCAGGTATCACGCAATGTTACCAACATTGTTTTGGGGGGATAGCTCTTGATAATAGCTCACACACACACACACACACACACCACACACACACACACACACACATGCACACACACACATGCACACACACACACACACACACACACACTATAAAGTGACGAATATAAACAGAACATTACAATGTTGAAATCATGGGAGCTAGGGGTATTTTCAAAACATACAACAATCATGTGAATTAATACCATTTCAACCATCACAACTTGAAAAGAGGATAAATATTGAAACAAACCAATGTCAATAACATATGTCAATAGACAAATACAAAACATTTTAAAGATGTGAAACGGCAAAACATCCACTGAACATGTATTATGTGAAACGACAATACGAACAGCAGACATAGAATACACTACATTAAATAGTAAATAATATTACTTGTTTAAAATATAATGATACATCCTAATACAATGAAATATTACATTTTATAACTGGATTTGACAATATGATTGTTCTTCTAATAATTCAGCATACAACAACAATAAATCAATAGAGGTACGTCAATAACATGCTGTCTGCGACTGTCACGAAATCTGGCATAAGAAAAAGTAGAGCAGTGAATCTTATATTGATCAGGGTGTATAGAACTGGCTGTCGCCCGATTTCCTCACCCTAGTCTTCAAAAGTAGAACAAACACTGCTCCGTAAAAACTAAAGCAATTAAACCCTTTATTGATTGGGATAGGTAGAACAACCAACATCGGAATGCAAAGTGTACGTATATTTCCTGTGGCGGTATGTGGGTGCAAAACTGGGATATTAACAACACAGCTGGAAAGACTATATCCGTTGTGAATATATATGTAACAGTTAATGTTAGCTGCTTGCCTTTTACAGAACGTGGTAATTGTGAGGTGGAAAATAAATAGACTAAAATATGGATAAGGGTATCCCGGTTGGGATGGTTCAAATCCTTGGAGTCTTCTGCAGAAAGCCTAGAAATTGGCTCGTTTACCTCCACGTGAGGACAACTATAGATAAAGAAAGTATCCTACAGAATCTAGAAATATAGGCTTTCTGTAGAAGGAATGGAGACCACGGAAGTTTACCACTATCCCTAAAGATGATGAAATCCTCTAGAATGGAAAAGGTCTAGTGTGAGTTTATCCGCCCTCATGGAGTCTCCATTAGTCTATATTCATCTAATATATGTACTGAACATATAATGTTATAACAGAACAGTTATTGTGTAAACAGATCAAACGCTGTTGTCACAAAACACGCCAAGTGTGAACAGAACAAAAAATGTTGTCACAGAACATTCACAGTGTGAGCAGAACAAACAATGTTGTCACAGACCATTCACAGTGTGAGCAGAACAAACAATTTTGCCATCAGTCATCAAGAAATCACATAAAGCTTGATTCATAACACAAATTTGTAATGTCAAATCAAAAGTTGGAGAGCAAGTTGGACTGAGACATAGCATTTTACTCAAAATTGACTATCATTGGTTGTGAGAACAAAACAATGTATCATAAAATGTAAAACAATACAAGGCACAACATAAGATGCACTCCTAAAATATATTAAATGTCAATTTTTCTCCTGGGGAACAGGTACATAACTTGGTAGTACATCTGGTCCTTTAAATCTCTTAGGGCAATTTCTCCTTCAGGGTCCTCACGCAAGTTGAGCCACGCATGGTATGGTTTATACTGGCAATCTCCAACATCTGACTGACCCAATAATTAAAGACATGTTCTCAGGGTCCATCTACTGGAGGATTGGGATGGTGATGGATGCATACTGAGAAGCTGAAATAAGATTTGACCTGGTAGGATACAGACAATGTCAAAATACCTCAACCACTGTCTGTCAGCAAGTCAGCAAGTCATCAGGACTGAATGAACAGCATTCATTTTGCAAAGCTTACATGTACACCGCCCATCTTAACATCATGGATCATCTTAGCACAGTGGTTCTCAACCTTTTTTGGCCCGTGCCCCCTTTTACCATACTTTCAGAACGTCATTTCCCCCCCCCCTCCTATCAAAAATGTGGCCCGTGCCCCCCTTCACCATATTTTCAGAACGTCATTCTCCCCTTTCATATTTCCTATCTAAAAATCCCCCCACCCCTACACAGTATACGTAAAAATGGAAGGTAAATTTAATAGCATATACTAAAACAAGTCTAGACATCCACATAAAACATGATTTGTAGGTCTACTTACTTTATAAAATGAATTTTTGAAGGATGAGATGTACATAACTGTAAAGTATGAAGGGAAAAACAATATCAAGTATTCGGTTCTTGTATTAACGTGATCTTGAAATGGTCTTCATCCCCCCCCCCCCTGGAAACCTTAAAATTCCCCCCTGGGGGGAATTCCCCACCTGTTGAAAACCACTGTCGTAGCACATATTTCAGGTCAAGCTTGTCTGAGGGGACTCAGAACACAGGAGCTTTCAAAAATGCTAGTGGCCATGATCAAGGTTTTACGTGGAATGACTGGCCTTTCACCGCCAATTCTGCCTCAGGGGGTCTGGTGGGTGTCTGAGTTGGCTCCAACCAATCATTTCTCTTCTTTTCAAATCGCCCACGCGTCTCACTTAGTTTTGAAATGGCTGATGAAAGCCTCTCCTATATGGAGTTCCATTCTGGACAGTGTGCTGAATATCGGAAAAAGTGACGTGACTGGGAAATATGTCACAGTAATCAACCCCAGCAATTATTGGATATTGGTGATTTTCTTGGCAATTTGACGTTTCAGTAGTTTGCCAATGCTTTCTGAACACCGATGCTCCAGGCGTTGTGAAAATCAGCAAAAAGCGATCTGTATCCAATTCAACAGCTGCTGACTCCGAACCTGGTGTGTATCTATTGCGAATCTGCGTTCACTACCTCCAAGCTATAGTCGCTGACCATGTTACAGAACTCAGTATTGAAGGAGACAACCAGAACTCAGTATTGAAGAAAACAACCAGAACTCAGTATTGAAGGAGACAACCATAACTCAGTATTGAAGGAGACAACCAGAACTCAGTATTGAATGAGACAACCAGAACTCAGTATTAAATGAGACAACCAGAACTCGGTATTGAAGGAGACAACCAGAACTCGGTATTGAAGAAAACAACCAGAACTCAATATTGAAGGAGACAACCAGAACTCAGTATTGAAGGAGACAACCAGAACTCAGTATTGAAGGAGACAACCAGAACTCAGTATTGAAGGAGACAACCAGAAATCAGTATTGAAGTCGACAACAAGAACACAGTATTGAAGGAGACAACAAGAACACAGCATTGAAGGAGACAACAAGAACTCAGCATTGAAGGAGACAACCGGAACTCAGTATTGAAGGAGACTACCAGAACTCACTATTAAAGTAGACTCGTTGTTAAGAGAGACAAGAATGAAGACAATGAAATTGTAGAAGGTTAGCATGGCCGAATGTATAGGAACATCCTGTGTCCTGTTGCCGAGGTAAGGGGTTTAACGTCTACACCGATCAGCTGGTGTAAAATGTTGACTTCTCGTCCTTGACTTTGTTACGTAAATTACAAATACCTCTGAAGTCGGAGTGAGTTCGCCTAATGGCAGGGGACACTGGTTATAGAGAAAGCTAATCTGCAGGCAAAATTCAGTCCAGTGATAGTGTTTATGGACTATGCTTGAGTTCAAATCGAGTGAGCGCCAAAAAAATATATTTAGAACATATAAACACAGACATGAAAATCTAGAACAGATCATTATGAGAGGAAGTGTACCGGAAAGAGGGAGAAGAGAAAGGTCATAACAATGTTGGATTCAGTATGTGAAAGAAAGGTTGCACATGACAGTGGTAGAGACAAGACATCTGGCTTTTGACAGAGACACATTTCAAAGGGCTGTTATGGGGTGGGGGGGGGGGGGGGAGGCGCTGTTAAATATCCAAGAGTTGCTCTTCAGAGGACAAACCACAGGATAAATTATTTTTTTGTATTATTATTTTATGTTGCGCTCGCTCGCTTTGAACTCAAATATAGTTCGTACAAACTACTTCTAGTAGCACTGGACTAAATTTTGCATGTGGATTAGCTTTACTTATTACCAGTGCCTCTCGCCATCGGACAAACCCACTCCGACTTCAGAGGTTGGATGAATGATGGAACTTATAATGTTTTCTTTATCGCTAAATGGCATTGATGACTTCAGTGTGGAACAGACTGTTTACTTTTGATTTTTTATTTGTAATGAATCGCCTGTACTATGCACGGACACTTACAGTTGTGTCTCAGTCGCCTCCATCAAACATCCTCCGCACATTGCACGAACTCTGTAGTATCAACCGCGACCACATCTTTGTATTACAAGATTCACACGTGTTGACCTCTTTGTGTGATCAGTAAAAGTGAAAGACTCTTGTACACACATTAAATCTATTGTGTACACAGTGCTAGCCCTATACTTGTACAGACTCATCGGCGCTGGCTAGGTGATGTGGCAAATGTCACGCCGGCCGCCTTTACTTCTGGGGACCAGACATGTCATTCATGTTTCTGTATTTTAATGTTATCACCGGTTCTCGCCTCTCTTGCCTTGGGGTTTCCAGAGGGCGCCAAAACAAGTAACGCCCTACCCTGCCGGGAATTCCCAGTACATTTTCAGGTACCATTTTAGTCTAAGTCGATCTGGGAGGCCAGGGCTATTTTTCAACATCTAGGGTTCAAACGCCGGTCTCTCTGGCCGAGGGGTTACAACACTTTCTCCGTAATCCCGTTTATCACGCAGAGTCTCGTTGCGGGCGAGAGCTGGGAGCGGTTCGACCCCCGCTGGTGACTTGCGGGATAACTGAGCCGGCCGCGCAGAAAGCAATGGCAAACTACTGAGCGTAATCTTGCCAAGAGATCAACAGACAGCTGAAAGATGCTTCTATTGACAGCGATGTCCTGTAAAGCATATGCGAATAAAAAAATTTAAAAAAAACGGTTCAAAAACATGGCCACCGGAGCGGCAGGCAAGCGTGCAAGTCATTGCCATACGGTGGCTCACATTTTGTGTGTAGGGTTTTTAATATGTCTGTACGAACAGACCTATGAAGAAAAAGCTCTATGATATCCAGTCATCTTAAAGCCTGAAATATCCGCATGCACTCTCCCATTTTTTACCCCCATCCGAGATAACCAGGCGTCTAATTCATTTCTCCGGGACAGGGATAGGGTGGATGTTATACTTGTCACTGTCTTCGAGAACTCATCCCTACTGGTCGTCACCAGTTGTTTCAATTCAGGCTGCACGTCCCGCAGCCTTCAATGACTGTGCAATGTTTGAAAATATTGCCGGTCCAAATTTTGTATTTATCTATTATGTTTTACAAAGAGTAAATACAAAACTTGGACCAGCAATATTTTCAAACACTTGTTTTTAATGTTGTATATCTCTTACAGGACGTTGCAGTCAACACCAGCATTTTTCAGCTGCTGTTGATGTACTAGGCAAGATTATGCTCAGTAGTTTCCATTGCTTTCTGAGCGACCAGCTCACATACCCTGCAAGTTACCAACGTGGCGATAACAGCTACCGATTCTCGTGCAGGTTACTCACGAGAATATACCTGCACAGTCATTAAAAACACACCCTATATTATAGAAATTTACGTCTGTCTTTTTCCACCAGCTTCATGAAGGGACGTGAAGTATGGCGCGTGGGTTTTCTCTTCTGGGTTTTGATTCACTGCTAAGAATTAAGGGTGAATTATTTTCATGATTTACACCACTATACTTATAGTCATCACCGTATAGAAGGTGCTTTCCAGAAAGTCCCCTTCATCATGACTCGCCGTAAGGGTAACGGGTTCGGCAGTGCCCCTGCCTCGCTCAGCTCATGCCCAGAGTGTCTGCAATGTCGTGTCCATTATTCTGCTGGTCGACCACTACCTTGTCTTCCAGGAACCATGCTCTCCATCACTGTACTTTCCAAACCCCTGGGATGTTTAATACCATCAAAGTAGTTCAATTTCCGAGACATGATACTGTTTGTGACTGTTTTATTTTATGTTCAGTTCTTGTAGAATGTGAATATGGTTCTTCTTCTTCATATACGCTACTGTAACCATTTTTCTGTAGCATTTACATTCAAAATCCCAGGCTGTCTTCTTTAATGAAATGGTCCATGATTAACATCCATTTGTTGCCATATGAAAGATGCGTGTATTCACAAATGTCAATCTAATCTGCTTGCTGGTATTTTGTCATAAAAACTCACTACTGTGTAACCTCTGCATGCTGGTCAGCCTGGCCGAATGGATACGAGCGCTCGTTCTTAAACATCCGGTGTGCTGATGCCGAGGTAGCCTCAGATCAGTTGGACTAAAATTTTGACTTCTTGTCATTGACCTGCGGACGTTAAAAGTACCTCAGAAGTCGGAGTGCGTTCGCTGGATGGCGAAGGACACTGGTAATGCACACGCCGAGCGTAATCTACATGTCGAGCCAAGGTAATTACGGCATGTGACACTTCTTCATTGTTGATTGTCGAACCAATGTATTCATTATATGTGATATTTCTTTAATGTTGATTGTCGAGCCAAGGTATTCACGGCACGTGACATTTCTTCATTTTTGATTGTCGAGCCAAGGTATTCAAGGTATGCGACTTTTCTTCATTGTTGATTTTCTAGCTAAAGTATTCACGGTATTTGACAATTCTTCATTGTTGATTTTCTAGCGAAGGTATTCACGGCATGTGACATGTCTTCATTGTTGATTGTCAAGCCAAGGTAGTCACGGTATGTGACATTTCTTCATTGTTGATTGTCAAGCCACGGTATTCACGGTATGTGACATTTCTTCATTGTTGATTGTCAAGCCAAGGTATTCACAGTATGTGACATTTCTTCATTGTTGATTGGCAAGCCCATATATTCACGGCATGTGACATTTCTTCATTGTTGATTGTCGAGCCAATGTATTCACGGCATGTGACATTTCTTCATTGTTGATTGTCGAGTCAAGGTATTCACGGTATGTGACATTTCTTCATTGTTGATTGTCGAGTCAAAGTATTCACGGCATGTGACACTTCTTCATTGTTGATTTTCTAGCCAAGGTATTCACGATATGTGACATTTCTTCAATATTGATTGTCGAGCCAATATATTCACGGATGTGACATTTCTTCATTGTTGATTGTTGAGCGAATGTATTCACGGTATGTGACATTTTTTCATTGTTGATTGTCGAGCCATGGTATTCACGGCATGTAACATTTCTTCATTGTTGATTTTCTAACCAAGGTATTCACGATATGTGACATTTCTTCAATATTGATTGTCGAGCCAATATATTCACGGATGTGACATTTCTTCAATATTGATTGTCGAGCCAATATATTCACGGTATGTGACATTTCTTCATTGTTGATTGTCGAGTCAAGGTATTCACGGTATGTGACATTTCTTCATTGTTGACTGTTGAGCCAATGTATTCACGGCATGTGACATTTCTTCATTGTTGATTGTCGAGTCAAGGTATTCACGGTATGTAACATTTCTTCATTGTTGCATATGATTTTAAGGTGACACGTCGTTTTGTCTGTAGACATTAGTTTTTTTCTGTTTTTTTTTTTTTTTCTGAGTTCAGAAAATGATTTTAATCTTTGCTGTCTTTTGACAGCAATGATAAGGGTATTATAAATGGTAATAAAATGGATAATAAACATTAATAACCATTGCATAACGAAACACAGCCTTCAGTGGAATGATTTCTTCTTTAATACTTGAAACAATATTTCCTTACTTCTGGTCTACTGACCTCTGAGAGTTGCAGGTGTACATTCTCTTTTCTCACTTTTTTGAAACGTCATATCAGCGACGCCGTGGACTCGAATATTGCTAATACTACAGAATATGTTACTTTTAATATGTACAGGTGAAAGAAACTTTTACACGCCTTGAGGAGTCCTGGACACGCGATGCCAGACCCGTGTTTGTATAGACCAGTCGTTACTTGAGGGCTGATGTGGTCAGTATCACACCGGCCGCCTTCACTTCCCAAGGCTTGTTCTGGTACCCAATGTAGGCTGGTCGACCTGGGTCAGGTTTTATTTTAGTCAGATTCAGAGCAAATGTGAACCCATAACCACCGAGCCGAAAGGCGTTCATCTAACTACTAAGCTACCCACGGCTTCAGCTGTAATTATTCATTCATTCATTCAGTAGCATGTCCTTTAGAGAACCTCGCTCCCATAACAACCTTCCGGAAAACTTCTCTATCACAAGCAAGATGTCCCGCATCCGATACACCCATCTGGAGATCATCCGCCACATCCTGCACCAATCTTCTCTTTGGTCTACCTCCCCCTCTCCTCCCAGGCACACACCCCTCCACTATTGTTCTCTCCAAACTCTCATGACCTTTCAAGCGACCAGAATATATCAATTTTCTTTGTTTTATCGTCTTTAATAGCCAACCCCCTTCAATATTCAGCTTTTGAAGTATGGATGCATTTGTTCTTTTCTCCACCCAAGATATTCCCAAAATGCGTCTATAACATTTATATTCAAAGGCGTTTATGCGCCACTCAGCCTGTTCAGCAAGTGCCCAAGTCCCACTGGCGTAAGTTGCAATGGGAAAGATGCATGCTTTCAAACATCCAATCTCTGCAGCTCTATCTTTCCCACTCCATAATTTATTCAGTTGCTTTTGTTTCCGAAGAGCAACCGATAGTCGTCTAATTTCTTTCATTGTGTCACCATTGTAGGCAATCAGTGACCCAAGATACTCGAAATTTTCCACCACCTCCAATCTCTCCTCACCAACACATATTAATTTCTCCATAGTAGTTTTATCTGCATGCATTATCTTTGTTTTTGCCATGTTAAGATATAAGTTGTGATCTTCACTATCTGCCTGGGTTGAGGTTACTAAGTTTACCACACCATTCCGTGACATGGATAGCAATACTGTAATTGTATCATCAGCTTTACGTACACCGATTGTAATTGTATCATCAGCTTTACGTATACCGATAGTTATATAGACGGTTCTGCTATTGCCAGGTATTGTTGTGAGTGCGAAACGAATCCGCTAGCAAGTTAACAATCATTTAATAGCCAACATCAACGTTTTTTGTTAACATTCCTTTGTAACATTTGCCAAGAATAGTGGGCTAACTAGCACTTTGTTTATATGCCAGGTTGTAAGTTATCTTGAAAAAGCAGATAGTGTTTATTCAGAATCTTGCTTAGCGGTGTAAATGTCTCATTCTTTTGACATTCTCACTAACAGAAACCTGGCAATCTGCAGGTGAATGTATGTTTAGTTTATTATTTTGGTAAATATTATTTGTTAACAGAACCAACGTCCTTGCACTGCGTGCAAAACAAAAGGTGTTCCCTCATGCGCGTCAGATGTTCAAAAGTATGCATGTTAGCGTCTCCCGTTGCACGTGGTTTCTGCGAAACGTATTTATACCCATAAGACCCACGGCACGCATGCCAGTTCTGGCACGAATGCTTTTCAATGTCACGTTTAGTGCATTGAAATAAGTATGGGATTTAATTTTAAAAACTGAAATTTATTTAAACAGAACCATATAATTATCTTCAAGCTTTAGCTGTTAAGCAATGATCGATATTATGTAAACTCACGTGTGTAGAGCTCCAATGACTAATCTTTAGGATGTTCTATTTCTGTCTTAACTCCAGACCATCCCAACCACCAACTTTGGAGTTCATTAAGCTCATACCAGTGCAATCCGTTGACCGTAGGACAAAAGTTGGCATTGTTTTAAATAATACGGAGTCCTTATACTGACTTTAAAAACCCTCGTAAAAACTTGCAATAGGCTTGGTTGAAGACTTTTCTACAAAGGAATATTGACTAGACCAAGGAGAACCTATGTTGGCACGCTGAGTGACTTTGTAACATTCCTTTGGCACAACACCACAGAAAGGCCCCCGATCTGTGACCTATTCGTTTGTTCGTGTCTTTTATTTTCCTGTTCATTACTACATATTATGCCATCTATTACGATACTGAATTTATTGGTCACCAATAGTTGATGGCACAAGAAGATATAGAAGGATGTATGCGGGTTGATAAATTCCTTAACTGATTACACAGGAAGACAGAGAAAGATGTATGTGAAAACTCGTTTCGTTAATCGATAGCACAGGAAAACAGAAAGATGTATGAGGAGTGATCAGTTTGTTATTTGATAACAGAGAAAGCTAGAGAAAGATGTTTTATGAATGATCAATTCGTTAATTGATAACACGAGAAAACGGAGAAAGCTGTATGGGTTGAGAAATTATCACTTCGTTAAGTGATAACACAGGAAGACAAAGAAAGATGTATGAAGAATGTTCAATTCGTTAATGATAACACAGGAAGACAGAGAAATATGTATGAAAAATTATCAGTTCGATAAATGACAACACATGAAGGCAGAGAAATATTTATGCGGAAAGCTCAGTTCGTTAACTAAGATTTATTAAAAACATGCCGTGACAGATTTCATTTACTTACATTTCGAACCAAAGGTGTGTCTATACCTCAGCACTTCATTGCAACAGTTTCATGTGGAGTGGGCGCGTTAGTGCAACTGATCAGGGCTAAGCTGATATTTGAATAACGAAGACACAAACAATAGATTGCACGATTTATTGCCTGGCATATTTCGCTGCATCTCGTCAGGTACATACTGCAGAAATCACACAACTTACGTGAAATTAACTAGATAAATCCTTCAAGTTGAAATATACACAATTTCGCACAGTAATGTCACTTATCTACCACGGTAATTTTAAGCTGACTAACATGTCTTTCTGTTTGCACAATTCTGGCTTGCGTTGATAGATCATAATTGCTTCTGCAAATTTTAACAAGCGAGTATTTTGTGTTCTAAACAACACGCGAAATGCAGTGTCTCTGGACACAACATGGCGACTGGCGACAATGTGCCTGCCGATTGAAGACGCCGGGAGCTTCCGGTGTGTCGGCTCCTCGTGGCTAGCATCTCCTGTGTGTTGTATCTTGTTGACCCATTGAGGTATGTGTTCTGACACCCGTTTGTTAAGCTGTCTCTCCGTTCGACCAATGTAAACGGCCTGGCATCTACATGTGAATTGGTAAATACAATTGTTTGTGGCGTACAGAGGAACAGGCTCTTTGACTGTTGGTGTAGGAATGGGTACGGTTTTACATCTAATGACTGGAGTTGCCGCACAGAATGTTCGACCTACTGCTGTAGTAAGCCGGTCTTGTAGACGTTGCATTACGTCATCCCCTCGAAAGGTTAGCTGGATGAATACCTTGAGTTTAGGGACTGTAGTTACGTCTGCTTTGGGTTTGGGCTGTTGGCAATGGCGCTTTATAAATCCTGTGGAGTACCCATTCAGGTTTAAGACATTCTTCAGAGTTTCAAATTCCTCTGTCAGTGTGTCCTGGGTGCATATCTTTCTAGCGCGGTCAAACAAGGTCCGTTTGTACTGGACAGGTGTGAAGCTCTGAAAATTTAGGTATTGGCCAGTCCATGTTTCTTTGCGATACACCGATCTTTGAATTGTGCCGTCTGCTCTACGTCTCATTAGAATATCTAGGAACGGTAACGCTTCGTTGTGTTCGTGTTCCATAGATAGAGAGATGTTTTTATGCGTCTTGTTCATTGTGGCCTGAAACGATGTTGCTTGTAGCTCGTCTGTGGTGATAATTAGTATATCGTCCACATAACGCCGGTAAAAGGCCAAGTTGTTGATGTCTGAGGATCTCTTTTCTTCTAAGTGTGCCATGAAGATGTCCGCTAGAATAGGACCAAGAGGACTCCCCATGGCCACTCCGTCAATTTGGCGGTATGACTTAGTTAGAAAATTGAATTGGATGTTGGCGGTAGATAGTAGTAGTAGCCTCTCCAGAATAGGTGTTGGTATGCCTAATTTTAGTTGTTTGTCTTCAATGCGTTCCCTTATTATTTTCACTGTCTCCTCTAATGGAACGTTAGTGAATAGGGAGGCTATATCCATGGATGCCATGTGTTTGTTATTTATGTCCATAGTATCCAATAATTCCACCAGTTGGAATGTATCTCTGAGTATTTTTGGATCGAAGGACTGTCGTACTGGCTTTAACATTTCGGCTAACCATCTCGCCATTCGGTGTTGTGCAGAGTTAACCATGGACAGGATAGGTCTTAGCGGGATGCCGGGCTTGTGAAGTTTGGGTAGACCGTACATCTGAGGAGTGTGCGAGCCACGTGGTGTGAGCGTTTTTGCAGTGGCCTCACTGATGAGTCCCGCATTCACAAGATGATATTGTTATGAGCGCGGTTGTAGGAAAGTTCGACGTCTGCGCTCGTCGTCCGCCAGCAGAAGAAAAGACTGGCCACCGATTCCTCAGTGCATTCAGGTCAAACAATATGATGGTCCTATAGAATTACAGACCCATAGTGGGTCTCTGCATCGGGACATCTTTGTATAAATAGACATACGAGTAAAGGCAGCCGACCCCTTTAAACCCCTGAGGTTGAAGTGAGTACATAGTGCTAGACACATGTTTTATAGAACAATAGGCCTTCGAAGAGTTATGTTGTCAATTTCTATAGACCAATGGGCGTTCAATGAGTGATGTGGTAAATTTCTATAGACCATTGGGCGTTCAATGAGTGTTGTGGTAAATTTCTATAGACCATTGGGCGTTCAGTGAGTGATGTGGTAAATGTATATAGACCAATCGGCGTTCAATGAGTGATGTGGTAAATGTCTATAGATCAATGGGCGTTCAATGAGTGATGTGGTAAATGTCTATAGATCAATGGGCGTTCAATGAGTGATGTGGTAAATGTTTATAGATCAATGGGCGTTAAATGAGTGATGTGGTAAATGTCTATAGACCAATGGGCGTTCAATGAGTGATGTGGTAAATGTCTATAGATCAATGGGCGTTCAATGAGTGATGTGGTAAATGTCTATAGACCAATCAGCGTTCAATGAGTGATGTGGTAAATGTCTATATACCAATCAGCGTTCAATGAGTGATGTGGTAAATGTCTATAGATCAATGGGCGTTCAATGAGTGATGTGGTAAATGTCTATAGACCAATGGGCGTTCAATGAGTGATGTGGTAAATCTCTATAGATCAATGGGCGTTCAATGAGTATTTGTGGTAAATGTATATAGACCAATCGGCGTTCAATGAGTGATGTGGTAAATATCTATAGACCAATGGGCGTTCAATGAGTGATGTGGTAAATGTCTATAGACCAATCGGCGTTCAATGAGTGATGTGGTAAATGTCTATAGACCAATGAGCGTTCAATGAGTGATGTGGTAAATTTCTATTGACCAATCAGCGTCCAATGAGGGATGTGTTAAATCTCTATAGACCAATGGGCGTTCAATGAGTATTTGTGGTAAATTTATACAGACCAATCGGCGTTCAATGAGTGATGTGGTAAATGTATATAGACCAATCGGCGTTCAATGAGAGATGATGCCAATTTCTATAGTCGCGTTCGATGAGAAATGTGGTCAATTTCTGTAAAGAGATGCGGTAATTATAGTGAGAGAGGCGGTCAATATCATACCCGATGCTTTCACCTCCCATGAAATTTGCTGGTATAAATTTTGTTTAGAGAAATCTATGTCAATTTAAACTATAGGAATTCGAACACGTGACCACCAGGCCGGCAGGCAAGCCTCCTAGCCATATCGCTACCGCGGCTCTATACAAAAATGACCTCCGCGTTGCCTACTTAAACAAATATGTATTATGGAAGAATGGTGCAAGTGCTGATTATATTGCTAAATTACTTTGTGAACTTTTTGTTTTTACATCTAAAGAAAATTGTATGGATTACGCTATGGTGAAACGTTCAAATACTTTGTTGATAAGTGGTGACTTTAATTGCGCCTGTTCAAGAGCTTGGGGATTTCCAAATAATTGACTATTTTTGTCTTCCTAACTTAAATCAATATTGCCTGGAATATTTCGCTGCATTTCTTCGGGGACATACTACGAAATCCATACAACATAATCTAAAGCACTAAGATAAATCCTTCACACTGATATATGCATACACCTGAGGAAATGATGTGAAATATTTCAAGCATAAATCGGACAATATATTGTGGGAAAACATCGTTTTGGATAAATCTATATCTCGGCATCAACCTTCTGATAGGGATAAGAATAGATATTATTGCCAGATTTGTCTGTGCTAGAATGTTATTTGTCTTCACTATCAACGCGGAGGATTATTGAACAGCAGTCCATGGCAAGACTGAGCATAACCCCATTCGATTGGTGTATAAATATACAGGGAGTATCCGAGGCGAAGTGGTCAAGCCGTTTAACTCGAGCTTCCAAGGTTGTGGGTTCGATTCCGGACCGCGTCCTTCGGTTCACGAATGAAATTTTTCGGAGACTCCTGTGGATCGTCGCTAGAGCTACGGGGTTTGTGCTTTGTGCGACGCTCTCCGTGTTGCCGAAAGAGACCGAGCCATATGGGATAAAACCCGGTGCAATGAAGTAGACTCTGTCGACTTTTAAGCGACTTTTATAAATATACTAGCTGACCCGGCCCGGCTTAGCCCAGCTCTTGGCGGGGATCTATCTATCTATCTATCTATCTATCTATCTATCTATCTAGCTATCTAGCTATCTAGCTATCTAGCTATCTGTCTATCCATCCATCTATCCATCTATCCATCTATCCATCTATCTATCTATCTAGCTATCTATCTATCTATCTATCTATCTATCCATCTATCCATCTATCCATCTATCCATCTATCTATCTATCTATCTATCTATCTATCAATCTATCTATCTGCTTGTCTGTGTGTCTGATCCGGCCCGGCTTCGCCCAGCTCCTGGTGGGGAGCATCTCATTTAATTCATATAAGTAGTCATATAAGCTCCCGTTCCCGTTCCCGACTATCTATCTGTCTGTCTGTCTGTCTGACCCGGCCCGGCTTCACCCAGTCCCTGGTGGGGAGCATCTCATTTAATGCATATAAGTAGTCACATAAGCTTCCGTTCCCGACTATCTGTCTGTCTGTCTGTCTATCTGTCTGTCCGACCCGGCCAGACTTCGCCTAGGCCCTGGTGGGGAGCATCTCATTTCATTCGTATAAGTAGTCATATAAGCTTCCGTTCCCGACTGTCTGTCTGTTTGTCTGTCTGTCTGTCTGTCTGACCCGGCCCGGCTTCGCCCAGTCCCTGGTGGGGAGCATCTCATTTAATTCATATAAATAGTCATATAAGCTCCCGTTCCCGACTAAATTCTGTCTGTTTGTCTGTCTATCTGACCCGGCGCGGCTTCGCCCAGCTCCTGGTGGAGAGCATCTCATTTAATTCATATAAGTAGTCATATAAGCTCCCGTTCCCGTTCCCGACTATCTGTCTGTCTGTCTGTCTGACTGTCTGACCCGGCCCGGCTTCACCCAGTCCCTGGTGGGGAGCATCTCATTTAATGCAAATAAGTAGTCACATAAGCTTCCGTTCCCGACTATCTGTCTGTCTGTCTGTCTGTCCGACCCGGCCAGACTTCGCCCAGGCCCTGGTGGGGAGCATCTCGTTTAATTCGTATAAGTAGTCATATAAGCTTCCGTTCCCGACTATCTGTCTGTCTCTCTGTCTATCTATCTGACCCGGCGCGGCTTCGCCCAGCTCCTGGCGGGGATCGTCTCATTAAATTTATATAACAAAACAAAATTAACTTCAGAATGTCCTTCCACACACCATCCATTATTTTTAATGAAAACTGTTTTTAATCACCTACATGACTGTAGATAACTTCTTTAAACATAAAAAGATGAGTTAGAAAATTTTCACTATTTAAATAGATGCATTATTTTTATGAAAACTTTGAAAATGCCTTAAAGATTATATCATTATTTATTATAACTCATATGCCTGTAAATAACTGTAGACAAAGAGTTTATAAATCTTTGAAAACAATGCAACAATCTATATATAAAATATATAGCAATGCTATTAAAAGTTATGCCCCTTGAAATAACTTTTCTTAAGTTAAGTCCCCTCGCTATATATAAATGATAATGTAAATTTAAATATTAAATTTTAGTAAGTAAATAGCTGATTGTACACTAACAAACTATGACAGTTGGCTGCACGGGAATGAAAATAATACATGTAGAAAATTTCATCTCAATCGAATGGACCGTTATCGAACGCATCAAATACATCCCTCTACACATACATACATCGTCTTTTATATATATAGACAATGGTGCAAGTCCTTTGTTTAAATATACATTTTTGCATGTCTTTTGTATAAATATACATTGTTGCATGTCCATTGTATAAATATACATCGTTGCATATCCTTTGTATAAATATACATTGTTGCATGTCCTTTGTATAAGTATACAATGTCGCATGTCCTTTGTATAAATATATATTGTTGCATGTCCGTGTATAAATATACATTGTTGCATATCCTTTGTATAAATATACATTGTTGCATGTCCTTTGTATAAATAATCATTGTTGCATGTCATGTATAAATATACACTGTTGAATGTCCTTTGTATAAGTATACATTGTTGCACGTCCTTTGTATAAATATACATTTCTGCATGTCCTTTGTATAAATATACATTGTTGCATGCCCTCTGTATAAATATACATTGTTGCATGTCCTTTGTTTGTATAAATATCATTGTTGCATATCCTTTGTATAAATATACATTGTTGCATGTCCTTTGTATAAATATACATTGTTGCATGTCCTTTGTTTGTATAAATATCATTGTTGCATATCCTTTGTATAAATATACATTGTTGCAAGTCCTTTGTATAAATATACATTGTTGCATGTCCTTTTGCAGGAGGTTGCTATCGATCCCAACCCCGGGTGGATTTACTAGGCAATGTTACGTTAGTTAGTTTGCCATTACTTTCTTAACGAGAAGTCGATGTGCAAGTCCAATTGACTGACTGATGTGTGAATAAATATACATAAACAGGGAATATTATCTTCTAATTATATCTGATTGGACGCTAATGAATGGGTATTAACTGTGAAAGAATGATTGTTACAAATGATACGAACAAGCAGTTTCATCGCTTAAGACTTATGTTACTTATATCGGGTATTCCATATGGTTAGTCAATTGCAAATCCTTTACAGAACGTGGTAGTCAGAGAATGATCAGCTGCATGAGAACAAAGGAGTAAAAACAAACAAAACAGATATTGTTTAGAATAAAAACAACGATACGGAGGTACACGATACAAGCAGTGTGGTATCGCTTTTTACAGATAAACTTTTACTTTCTGCTCCCGAACGGAAATCATGCGAATAGTGTGCGTCCGGGCGAGTGCAATGACATGCTGTGAATCACGGAACCTGAACGGGCTGGCCATGATCTTGGATAATACTGTTAGGAAGAGTACAGGGAGGGGATTGACAGACAGAGTGTGATGTTAGAGAGAAGAGGGAGAGACAGAGTGTGATGTTAGAGAGAAGAGGGAGAGACAGAGTGAGATGTTAGAGAGAAGAGGGAGAGACAGAGTGAGATGTTAGAGAGACGAGGGAGAGACAGAGTGAGATGTTAGAGAGAAGAGGGAGAGACAGAGTGAAATGTTAGAAGAAGAGGGGGAGAGAGTGAGATGTTAGAGAGAAGAGGGGGAGAGAGAGAGACAGAGAGAGAGACAGAGACAGAGAGAGATTTTAAAGAGACGAGGGAAAGAGATAGACAGACAGGGTGAGATTTTGGAGAGAAGAGAGAGGGAGAGACAGATCCAAAGTGAGATGGTAGAGAGAAGAGTTGGAGAGAGAGAGAGAGAGAGAGAGAGAGAGAGAGAGAGAGAGAGGGAGAGAGAGAGAGAGAAACAAAAGTGAGATATTAGAAAGAAAGAGGGAGAGAGAGAAAGAGTGAGATATTAGAAAGAAAGAGGAGAGAGAGAGAGAGAGAGAGAGAGAGAGAGACCTTGAAAAAAACTAGAGTAAGGGAGAGAAAGAGTATAGGGAGCGAGAGAGAGGGGGAGGGAGAGAAAGACAACAACAGAGAGAGATGGGAAGACAAAAATTGAGAGAGAGAGGGAGAGAGAGAGAGAGAGAGAGACAGAGAGAGAGAGAGAGAGAGAGAAACAACAGAGAGAGATGGGGAGATAAAAACTGAGAGGGGAAAGGGAAATGTTTTGATGGAAGTAAAAATATTTGTGAAATATGCAGCTAGGGATTCAATTGTGTTGTGTGTAATATAACTGTTAGTATAACCAAACTACGCTTGTAATATTGTTATATTGCCTTCCTCCAGCTCTTTGCCCTGATCGTCTTTGAAATGGGCTCACAAAGGTTGTTGATTTGGGATTCATTCTAACAAGATGTCTAAAGCATTTTATTCGCACTCTCTCTCTCTCTCTCTCTCTCTCTCTCTCTCTCTCTCTCTCTCTCTCTCTCTCTCTCTCTCTCTCTCTCTCTCTCTCCATATTGAACGTAGGGGTGGTTATATGGCATTTGTCATTTTTAGTCCATCTTGTTAGATTTTCTTTACATGTCTTCCGGTGTCTTCCTCGTGTTTATGTGTCTGTCACCTTTCCCTCTAGGATAATATTTAACAGGGCATAGTATTTTATAATGAAGTCGTAGCAGCACAGAGGCTAGGGCGCTTGCCTGCTGGTCCCATAATCATGTCTTCGAACAATCTTTGGGGCGGAGACTTGCCTTATATTTAATTGGACGCCCAGGTAGACCCACCTAAGAATGGGTACTAAGAAATATTCCGAAAAGTGAAGGATGTCGGCATGATATTGACTATTTCACTTATCGATAGCCAAGTTCATTTAAAAGCGTAAGGGATTAGTGGCATATATACACAATACGCTGTTGTGTGAAAAAGGTCACTACAATTATTTAAACGAAGATGGCCATAGACTCTACCTAACCTTGTAAATTGGGAATAGGAAATCGTTTAGGAAATTATCTGAAATGTAATGACGAAACGACATGAAAACTGCCACGATACCTTACTGTGCAATAACCTGCTATATATGACAGCCTACCTCATCAAACTCATACAGCGGTATATACCATGGGAGTAAATATGCCTGTACCTTATAGGTCCTTCTCATTGGCCAGGGGTTAACAACTTTTGATTAGACTATGGCTTCACTGATCAATACTACATTCTTTCTTCTTCTTCTTCTTCTTCTTCTTCTTCTTCTTCTTCTTCTTCTTCTTCTTCTTCTTCTCTGCTTCTCTACCTCCTCCTCCTCCTCCTTCTTCTTCTTCTTCTGCTTCTTCTTCTTCTTCTTCTTCTTCTTCTTCTTCTTCTTCTGCTCCTCCTCCTCCTCCGCCATCGCCTTCGTCTTCTTCTTCTTCTTCTTCTTCTTCTTCTTCTTCTTCTTCTTCTTCTTCTTCTTCTTCTTCTTCTTCTTCTTCTTCTTCTCCTTCTTCTTCTCTTCCTTCAGTTACCTCAGTAGAGCGTTGGAGACATATGTAAAGATCCTTCATGCACTCTTTCTAATGCTCTTTATAAATTGTATTTATTTCTTTAAGGTTGTTTTTGATACCATCACTTCATATTTTACTTGCTCTTGGGCCTTGCTGATACTGTGTAGTAGAGCTTTGAAAGATCTTTCACTGTGCATACTGCAATGTAATTGTTACAAAAATGTAACTGCATAAATTTTTTTATACTATATGTACCAGATACAAAGCGATTTTAAATCACCGGACTATAAAAGCTGAAATCAGCATACATAAAATGATTTTTAGATTACAAGCAAAGAGGCGAAAAATGCCCGCCCACCCAACTTACCGCGTTTCCATCAGTTACGGCTCCCCTGGGGGGTATGGCGGACAGATTGAGGATTAGAAATCTGCTATCGCGCTTTCGTCAATAGGGCAGATTGACATTCAGATTGAGTGATATTTTTTTAGTTGTTGCTCGTCTCTACTTCTTATGTATGTCTGTTTATGTCTTCTGTGTATTCGTTTATATGGTTGCTTTATTGACATCACGACTCAATAAAGATGAGCTTTACGGTAGCGATGAAATGTATTTAGTTCTTTCCATAAGATTCGCATTGGTGATTATTTCATACCATTTAGATATTCTTTTCTCCTGCGTAGACATAAGTTAATATATGTTGAATTTGTTAGTAACAGATGTTGCTGTTCTCATGATTTTTATCGATACAGCGGAACTGATTTAATGTTAAATTTAAATATTCTAGGTAATTATGAGCTATCGAGACAAGCAAGACATTCTAAGCTCATCAGCACAAAACATGATTCCTCAAAAGGTACAGGAAGCAGAGATGTATCACAGTGGAAACATTTAAGCTAATAAAGAACAAGCAACGTTGCATTTTATAACTGAAAGAAAGGGCAATACATTAGCAGAAAGTGGAAATGTACTAGAAAAATGGAAAGTGTACTATGCAGAAATGTACGAAGACACGACAAAGAACCCCGAAAATTGTAATCAGCAATGAGAAGATTGAAAAATGTGACAAGCTGTGGATATCATGGCTTTATAAATAACGACAACGGGGATTGCTCAGATCAAGTTCTGGGGTTAAACAGTATTAAGAGACTACAGCACAACATCAGCAAAAACCATGATCAGCATGTGACCTGTCAGCTGGCGTAAGCGTTCATGTCTCTCCACAGATCTCGGTCTTTGATGTTCTGGGTCAACTCTGTTGATGATATGTCTCCATGTCATCATCTCAGTCCATCCAGCATCATTTCTCTTCTTATGTCTCTTTTTCCATTGATCTTTCCAGTTGTCACGATGTTCTACAATGTCTGTCTTCTCATCACATGACCAAAGGAAGCTGTATGTCTCTTTCTTACTGTTGTATATAATATTATAATTTCATTAGCCTCTTTCAGATAATCGTAGTTAGCTACTCCGGAATTCGCAACATTCGTCTCAGGAATCACATCTTTGTTGCTTCCAATGTCTTTCTAATTTTTTTTTTTCATTTACACTCCAAGATTTACTGTCACCCAGCAAAACATGTTCTATGTAGCATTTTAGCAGTCTCTTATTTTCAATGATAGTGACTTATTGCATAAGATAAGTATCATTTTCTGAAATGCAGACTTTGATTGCCCTATTATGTTCTTAATCTATGTGGTACATCTTCCATCTGATGTTATAATTGCCTGAAGGTATTTACATTAATCCAATTGGTTAAGCGTTTCCCCTTCTATTGGTAATTCATATTTTGGTGTCACCTTTTTTTTTCTTTTATATAATCTTGTTTCTGTTCACTTGATATTCAAGGAGAGTCAGTTCTTTGCACTGTCTATTACTACAATATCCAACAATTTTTGCAGATTTTTTTCGAAGTTTCCGCTGTCAATACTGTGACATCTGCGTAGCGTATAGTGTTTATAATATAGCTCCCAGATAGTATTCCTGGCTTCTCTTTGATCTCTCTCCTTATTACTTCCCTATAGAGAGAGAAGAGCTCCGGTGACAAAACACATCCCTGTCGTACTCCTGTCTTTCTCAATATAATCCTGAGTAGACGTTTAGTAACATGGTTTATGAGGTTGACTGTACGAAAATCTCCAAGTTGTTCAATTGCTCCTGGTATTGTTTGTATAACCCATAAATAATGATTTCGGCATATCTATAGGCGTATATCCACTGTTGTAAATATCATTCAACATTTTTGGTTAATATTTCTACTCCAAATTCTCCAAGTGTGTCTAATTCTTGTATACTGATTCCATTTGGCCCGGATGTTTTACCCTTTTTTGCATATGTTTGATAACGCCAGCGACTTGTGAAGATAAGATTGTTGAGATCATGCATCGTTCCCCTGACGGATGTCAGTCGTGGACCATTTTGCATACACTAGAGAAGAAACGCGGCGCTTTTTAACATAAATGTTACACAACAATTCTTAGATTTAGGCTCACTGCTGATTGCTTTCCACTCTGTTAGTTCTTTCTCTGCCTCTTAACATGGCATAAGATGATAATCATCATTTTCATCATCATCAAAGCTGTCTACATCATCAAGTTCACCACCCCTCGGGTTGGTTTGGAGCTTCGAACCCAGCACTTTCTCTTTTCCCCACTTTAATACTATATGTATATCCACTAATATGTATCTGCACGTCTGAATTAGTAAGTTACTGCATGGTCTACCTGGAACACAGTAGACAACAGAATATCGGAAGCTAAAGACAATCAATTCAAGTCCGTATTCTTCTACTGAAGCCGTGACTTGGTTGCAGGAGTAATTGTCCTTCAAGTCATGAGATCCTATACAATAAACATGTGCCATCTCTGACGGTTCTGTGGCGAAGGGGTTACGGACGCAATTTGTAATCCTGTATACCGCGTTCCAAACACAGCTGCGGGTGATTTGGAAGCAGACTGCTTTGTGTTGGTTTTCATACAATGGTATGAGTGCCGATCGTTCAGAAAGCAATAGCACCGTACTGAGTCGTAAAGTTGCCCAGGAGTTACGAAAGCTGAAAACAAATGCTGAAGTTAACTGCAACGGCCCTGTATAGGATATTCCACTGACTAACATCACTGATAGATTCTGAACCAGCAGCTCTGGAACTGGTTAGAATTAAAGTTTTACAATATAAAACTGCATCACACCGCTCAGATTGTTCAATTACAAGACACACGCCGTGTATGTGTCCGGCTTTATTTCCATTCTGTTGTAAGGCCAGAACAAGCACAAAATCCTGTACTCCTATTGAGGCTATTGGGTATATGGTGCTAGCCCATGTTTTATACACCAGTCGACAATGGATGCGGGATGCAGTCAATATCAAGCCGGCCGCCGTTATTTCACATGGTATTTCCTGCTACACATTTGAGGTGATGTCGACTTGGGGAGTCCAAGTCAATTTTAACCCTCCCTATCGATGGGAATTCGAACACATGACCACTGGGTCGGTAAATAAGCCACAACTTTACCTCGGCTCCATTGTTGTATGGATCTCTAATTTCTACTTTCTGTGTGTCTTATTCATTCATTCAGTAGTATGTCCTTTGCAGAACCTCGCTCCCATAACAACCTTCCGGAAAACCTCTCGGTCATAAGCAAGATGTCCCGCGTCTGATACACCCATCTGGAGATCATCCGCCACATCCTGCACCCATCTTCTCTTTGGCCTTCCTCTTCCTCTCTTCCCAGGCACATACCCCTCCATTATTGTTCTCTTCAAACTTTCGTGACGTTTCAAATGACCAAAATATTTCAATTTCTTTGTTTTATCGTCTCAGTTAGTCATGCATACAAGTCCTCGAGATTATCATTTAGGAAGATCACATTTTTCTATCCACAAATTTAACGTGGTTAGAGTTTCTCACTCCTTTCTGAACTCATTAATATTCAACTTCCAACTGTAAGTTTTCAATAGAACTTGTTTCCCGTCCAAACTAGTTTCTGGTTACATGTAATTGGAATTCTCGCTGCTCATTCATCTTTTGCTGTAGTATTTTGGGGGGTTATTTTGCTTCGACCTAGACAGTCCTAGAAACATGCAAGCGTAAAATCACATCATGTGAGATGAGATGTAAATGAAACGTAGCTGGAAAAACAAGTAGAGACAGAGAGAGACTGAGAAACTAAGAACAAATGTAGAGACAACGCCTATTATTGACTTTGTATAACACCAAAGAATTAAATGGTCGAATGGATCAGAACACTCTTTCTTAAACATCCGGCGTGCTCATGCCGAGGTAGCGGGTTCAATCCCTACACCGGTCAGCTGAACTACAATGTTGACTTTGTTGACCTTGACTTGGGGATGTAAACTATAAGAACCTCAGAAGTGGGAGTGGGTTCGCCTGATGCGAGGGACACTCGTAACAGAGAAAGCTAATCCACACGCAAAACTCAGTGCAGTGCACAAAAAAATAATAGCACTTGTACGGACTACGCTTGAGTTCAAAGCGAGCGAGCCCAAAAAGGAAAACAAAATGTTTCGGACAATTAAATAGTTAGAATGGAACAAGATCAACCAACGGCTGGAGCCGTCTACGTGAGAACATCGGGATACAAGGCGAGAGAACGATGTGGTTACGTGGAGTAAGAGAGTTAGTTAAAAGTTAGTTGCATATCCTTTACTGGACGTCGCTGTCAACCCCAGAATTTTTAGCTGTTGGTGATTTCTTGGCAAGTTTACGTTCAGTAGTAAAAGAGACATTGCAAAAACAAATGTGACGTTAGTACAAGCAACAAGACAAGCGAAACATAGACAGTTACACCTACCTCGTCTCTGCGACTCTTCGCGCGAAAATTAGTAGGATAAAAGAAAACATAGAAAAGGATATTGCTTTAAGAAAACCGTGATTATATTTTATTGCATCTTGCATGTGACTTGTGTAGGACAATGCTCGGTTTACGCAAACGAAATTTTGTCAACAGCGGTTGGCGTGGCCGACAGGATAATTTCCGGTGCGCTGATGGCGGCATAGTGAGATCGCTCTCTACACCATCAATTAGACTTACACGTTGACTTCTCGTTAAGATAGCAATGACAAACTAAAACATTAGTTGCATATCCTTTACAGGACGTCTCAGTCACCCTGCATTTTTTATTTGCTGTTTGTGATCTCTTGACAGTTTACGTTCAGTAGTTTGCCATTGCTTTCGGAACGACCGGCACCCACACCATTTCATTAAAAAAAAAAAACACACACACACAAGACGGTATGCTACTAAATCGCCGGCAGCTGTGTTTCGAACACGGTATGCCGGATTACGAACTGTCCGTAAAACCTACGCCACGGAGTCGGCAATAACAAACTATTACATTTAAAATTGCCAAAAAATAAACCTGGGGTTTATTGCAACGTCCTGCAAGGACATGCAATTATTTTGATGGGGGGAGGGGTGTCCACAGAGGACACAGACATAGTATCCTATCCGATGCAGAATGCCAGTGGGTGTTAATTTTATATCATATCATTGTGTGTCACATTAGCTCCCATTTGTTCTGTTTATAGCAGTCGCCGTTGTTATTGGATGCATTATTTATGAACGTGTCTGTGCAATTTCCGCTGTTTTATGGCTATTGAAACATTGACAGTGTCATTTAGGGGATCGGAACTTTGATTGAGTTTGATGTTTGATTGTATTTCCCCACAGCTCAGGGGGCATGTTGCATTTTGATGCGTTTCTAGTGCATAATACATGTAGAGACAGGTCTTGGTGTAGATTGTATCTCCAGACATTTCTTGGTGCGCATTATATCTACAGATAGTTCTTGGTCTCATCTCATCTCATCTCATTATGTTCCTTTTGTACCTTGCGGTGCCAAGGTGAAGTATAAACAGCGGGAGAGTGCCCGCTTATGGGCTTCGTGTATCGATATTCCCATGGACTCTGTTATTCCCTGCGTCCATCGTTTACATGGTTGGCCCCTTCCTCTGCTTCCCTCTGATCTGTACATCACTGTTTGTTGTGGTATACTGTTAGTTGGTAACCTAATTTCATGGCCAAACCATTTTACTTGTTACCTTCTAATAAAATCTAGTGCAGCTATAATCTTGGTTCTTGGTGCACCCTGTATATTCAGGCAATTCGTCGTGCATATTGTATGTTTTAAACTTAGTTGTATTTCCTTTACAGAGCGTTGCAATAAACCCCAGCATTAATGGTTGTTTGTTATTTACAATTTTCCGTCCCTTACTCCCGCAGGTCTTCTAAAATATCTCATCTCTGTTGTGGTATTGCGCAGATTCGCTTGATCAAGACCAGAAATCCCGTGTCTTTTCTCCTGCCACGGGGGTCACACCTGCAACTGAGGTCCCATAATTCCCGATATGTTTACAAAATCATATACCTGATCAAAGATGAATAATGTGGTAAATTCCCCTTGCCTTCCACATTTACATGAGTTGAGAACTCCGTCATATTGCATACCCATATTTCCCGATATGTTTACATAATCGTATACCTGATCACAGATGAATAATGTGGTAAATTCCCCTTGCCTTCCACATTTACATGCGTTGAGAACTCCGTCATATTTCATACCCATATTTCCCGATATGTTTACATAATCGTATACCTGATCACAGATGAATAATGTGGTAAATTCCCCTTGCCTTCAACATTTACATGAGTTGAGAACTCAACCTTTGGAAGGAAATCACGACTGCCTGGGAAATGTGAGTGTCCAGCTCTGCTCAGATGCAGAGTTGCCCAGTATTTCATTTTTTAGAGTACATTAATTAAAAAAACATGTCAAGTGGTTTGGCCATGTAACCAGATGATCACATGATACTATCCTACAGTGAACTCTAACAGTAAAACAACCGAACATAGCTGGAAGTCTCTCCCCATCTAACAAACTGCGAATTGATGCAGCATCTACACTTATCTATGAACACCACCTTATACGAAGCACACCAAAGCACATCATACCACATACGTCACCTCAAACTGATACCGAAATGCAAATTAGGGACGGAGGAAAGAAAAGGGAAAACAAGAAACTATGAGATCATCACTGTCTGGTTATAGCACTGATAACATGTTTATGCACGACTGCAGGCTCGTCAGTGAGTTAGTATGTGTGTGTTTGTGTGCGTATATATATATATATACTCTGACAACATGTTTATGCACGACTGCAGGCTCGTCAGTGAGTTAGTATGTGTGTGTTTGTGTGCGTATATATATATATATACTCTGACAACATGTTTATGCACGACTGCAGGCTCGTCAGTGAGATAGTATGTGTGTGTTTGTGTGCGTATATATATATATATACTCTGACAACATGTTTATGCACGACTGCAGGCTCGTCAGTGAGATAGTATGTGTGTGTTTGTGTGTGCGTATATATATATACTCTGATAACATGTTTATGCACGACTGCAGGCTCGTCAGTGAGTTAGTATGTGTGTGTTTATGTGCGTATATATATATATACTCTGATAACATGTTTATGCACGACTGCAGGCTCGTCAGTGAGTTAGTATGTGTGTGTTTGTGTGCGTATATATATATATATGCGTGTGTGTGTGTGTGTGCGTGCGTGCGTGTGTGTGTGTGTGTGTGTATGTGTGTGTGTGTGTGTGCAACTGCGTGCGTGCGAAAGAAAAAGAAAAAAAACGAAGAGACTGTGGTTCATTGTTTAGAAAGAATGCAGTGTAAACACGCCACTGCCATTGATTGTTTCGTTTTCCTGCAATATGAAACATATGAAATTTTTCACAAAAATAACGAAAAACTACAAGTATGTAATGTGGTTTAGGTATTATTGAAACTGCGTTTTACAATGCCCCGACATACCGAGTCGAGTTGTTTATTTATTTATTTTTTAACTCTCGGTCCCTTTGATCTCCAGCGTGGTGCAAACACTCTTCTTCTAGTAGCACGGGACTGAATTTTGAGTGTGGACTAGCTTTCTCTATTGCCAGTGTCCCTTGCCATCAGGAGAATCCACTCCGACTTCAGAGGTACTCGTAAAGTACGTCCCCAAAGACTAGAATTCAACATCATAGTCCAACTGACCGGTGTAGGGGTTGAACTCGCTGCCACAGCATCAGCATCACCAGATGTTTAAGAACGAGCGCTCATGACCATTCGGCCATGCTGACCTCCGGGTCTAAGGTTGAAATCAGCACCGGTGATTTGGAAGCAGACCGTTTTGCGTTGATTTCATTGGGGTGAGGCATCGGTCTTTCAGACAATAATGGCAAACTACTGAACTAACATTGCCTAGAAATTATAAACCGGCATTAAATGCTGGGAAAGACATGCAACTAACTTGTTAAAATATGTTCATGAGGAGTCCGGTGGTATAATGGTTATGAGCGCTCCTGCCAAGACAGTGACCAGCACTCTATCTCCGGCAGTGGTAGGATGATGTTTTCTGACCCGTACGGCCCTGGAGTCGACCAGGCCTCATTTTAAGTTCGCGCCAAACAACGTTTTATCATTTTGATGGAATTCATTTGATAGAAAAGACAACGAGGGAGGGAACTGCGCACCACACCGTGTTATGTCGCGGTCTAGATTATATGCATGTCTAGTAGTTCACGCGGCAGTCTGTCTACCATGGTACAGCATTTGTAAGTAAAGCCAAGTCAAGTAAGGTCTCTTTTTACACGCCTCGACACTCATTGGGCACTTCGTGTTAGACCCATATATTTATGGACCAATCAACTCTTCATGGGTGATGTGGTCAGTGTCACATCGGTCGCTTTTGCTTTCCAGGACACATACTGGTCCCCATTTTGAGAGCCCATATCAAATTTAAAAATCCGTCTCCATGAAGATCCGAACTCATGACCATCGTGTCGGCAGGCGATGGTCTAGCTACTAAACTATGGGGCATTTACCTCTCTGTATCTACAAGGAGCCGCTGTGGCGTAACGGTTAATGCGCTAGACAACCAGGACCATGGTCCGCATTTAATCGCCAGAAGTGACGTCATTATGCCTTCTACAAATAAAGGGTGTATCTTTAATGACTGCAGTAATTGAAAATATTGCCGGTCCAAGTTTTGCATTTACCAATTTACCTATTATGTTGCATGAACTTTACAGTGTATACAAAACTTGGACCGGCAATATTTTCAAACACTGCACAGTCATTATAAATAAACCCTATACATTTCTGGAGATATCAGTCACCGCGTGCCGATTACGATATGGATCGGACACCATATGCCTGTTGCGCCCTGAGGCGTGTGTAACGACCTTTGCTTTTGCTTTGCTACAGCTCTACAGTCAGTCCAGGCTTATACAGTTTGTTGAGTTGGGTTAAGAACCGACATCACTGCACTCAGGACATTCGCATGCGTGTTCTGTCCCCTCGTTCAATAGCCAGCGAGGAGTCATACTACTAATCGTTCCCACCGCTATCTGATTAACAGTTCTCCTAGTCTTCCCTCTCAGTTTTGAGATTCTTCCAGAACCCCTCCCATCCCCCGCAATCTCATTATTTCCACATATGGATTTCTCCACCTGGTTCCACAAACGCATGACCACCCTCCCTTGCCCATAGTTTATACGAGCAAATGTTCAAGAATTTCTTTGGATTCTCTGGAAACGAAGGGCGGTGATAGAAAGAGCTGATCATGTCATACCATTATTTCCTGGTCTGGAATACTAAAGGAGAATAAGACAACACAGAAACCCGAAGAAAAAAAAACAGAAGAAGCCATCAACATTTTGTTATCGTACTAAGAGAAGGAAAGCTAGGTTTGCTGCATATCCTTTATAGGACGGCGCAGTCAACCCCGGCATTTTGTGACTATTCATGATTTCTTGGCAAGTTTACTGAGACATATTTTAGTAAGTGATCCCATTCATGGAGAAAGAAATGGACAAAACCAGAGAATATTCTAGATTGTCGTTTATCATAACATTAATAGTTATCAGCATATGAATATATACGATCTGCAGGAGAACGGGTGCTGTGGAGAAAGGTACGAATCAGCTTAACAGTTCACATCCCAGGGTGGGACTACTTTCACTAATGATATATCCTTTTGTGTGACGATCTTAAATGTTAGTAAACTGTGAAAAATGTCATCATATCAAAAATGTATATAGAGAAATAAACATAATAATTGACATACCAGCTTCTCATTTTGGTCTTGTATGTCTAATCTGGCCGCTACACAGTCCCTGGTGTCCTTGAAAGTTCGCCTCTGCGTCCTGTCCGTAGAGTTGTGTACAAACAAGCCAGCTACGTTTGCAGACACAAATAAGATGCCATTGGCCACCAGCTGTGGGAAAGAAACGTAACATCCTGTATCTTTTATGTGAAATTACTTGTTTTAAATATTATCATATTATTTCCAGAGAATATTCAAAAAAAAAACAACATAGAATTGTCCTTACAAATTGAAAGCACATAAGTATAAGAATATTAATAATATCATAAAGCTATTGTCACAAAACTAACATATGCTACAATAACAACTACTACTACTACTACTACTACTACCACTACCACTACCACTACTACTACTACTACTACTACTACTACTACCACTACTACTACTACTACTACTACTACTACTACCACTACTACTACTACTACTACTACTACTACTCATCATCATCATCATTGGCACCTTTCCATCTTGACAGACGATAGTTTGGTACATTGTGCTTCAAAAAGGCTTAATAACTGTCATATGGCAATAACTACGATCCATGGCGGTGGCGAGTGTGGCTGGTAAGGCCAATAACTACTACTACTACTACCACTACTACTACTACTTCTACTACCACTACTACAACTACTACTACTACTACTACTACTACTACTACCACTACTACTACCACTACTACCACTACTACTACTACTACTACTACTACTACTACAACTACTACTACTACTACTACCACTACTACTACTACTACCACTACTACTACTACTACTACTACTACTACTACTACTACCACTACTACTACTACTACCACTACTACTACTACTACTACTACTACCACTACTACAACTACTACTACTACTACTGCTACTACTACTACTACTACCACTACTACTACTACTACCACTACTACTACTACTACTACTACTACTACCACTACTACTACTACTACTACTACTACTACTACTACTACTACTATCACTACTACTACTACTACTACTACTACTACCACTACTACCACTACTACTACTACTACTACTACTACTACCACTACTACTACTACTACCACTACTACTACTACTACTACTACCACTACTACTACTACTACTACTACTACTACTACTACTACTACTACTACTACCACTACTAATACTACTACTACTACTGATGATGTTGCTGCTGCTCCTGGTGCTGCTACAACAATTACTACTGCTGCTGCCTCTACAACAACAACAATGAGAATAACTCCTAATACTACTGTTGCCGCTGCTACAACAATTATTACTACTGTTAAAATAACTATTACTGCTGGTGCTGCCGCTACAATAACAACAACAACAACAACAACAACTACTACTACTACTACTACTACTACTACTACTACTACTACTACTACTACTACTACTACCGCTACTACTACCGCTACTGCTGGTGGTGCTACTGCCACATTAACAACAAATACTACTACTGTTGATGCAACAACAACTACTACTACTGATAAACTACTGCTGCTACAAAACTATTACTACTGCTGCTACAACAACAACAGCAACAACAACAAAAATAACAACAACAGCAACCACAACAACTACTACTACTACTACTTCTGCTGCTGCTACAACAACAACTACAACTGCATCGTTCCTAGATTATGTTATTTAGTTAGTTAGTTAGTCGACAGATCATCCTCGTTGCATATCGGACCATTCAGTCCATAAGTGCTCGGATCCCCTCCTCAGCAAATCCCGCAGCGTGTAGCGGCTAACGACGCCAGTTCTGTGTTGGTTTATCAATCTTCTTTGGCTTCCTGCGTAGTGTTCTTGTTTGGCCACCCCTCTTTTAATTTGCTGCTCTCGCAGTCTGGCCATTGTTGTAGATTCACAGTCATCACTTGGTTCTTGCAAAAGTCTCACTTCTCGTAGAGAATTCAGAATGTCAGTCTGGTCCATGGCGCGTCCGCCCTCCACAGTAGCCTCACCTGCGAGCTTGTCAGCCCGCTCATTTCCTTGTACTCCCGCATGTCCTGGCACGAAGATGAAACTAATCTTTGCCAGCCGAGACCGCTTCAGAGGCAGCAACCATTCTCTTCGGATCGACCCCTCCTCTATCCTCTTGATCATGTTCATTAGATTATCCTAGCCTCAAAATCGGAAAAAATAGTGTACAGTGATAAATGGCTGGCTTCATGCTGACACTAAAGTTCTTCAGGTCAAGAAAATATGACCTCACCACATACCCACAAAGTAGCCTCAGTGGCGCAGTAGCTAGCACGCTTGCCTGCCAGCCCGATGGTCATGCGTTTGAATCTCCATCAAGGTAGATAGCTCATTTGATTTGCGTTCCTATGTTGATCAACCTAACATGAGTACCAGGACATGTCCAGGGAAGACAATGCGACCGGCTTGATATTGACCATCTAGTACGGATTGGGTTTAACAATATGGCGTTAACATCATATTTTTTTTTTTTGTTGTTGCATATCCTTTTTACAGGACATCGCTGTCAACAGCAGCATCTTTCAGCTGTCTGTTGATTTCTTGGCAAGATTACGCTCAGTAGTTTGCCATTGCTTTCTGAGCGGCCGGCTCAGTATCCCGCAAGTCACCAGCGGGGGTCGAACCGCTCCCAGTTCTCTCCCGCTACGAGACTCTGCGTGATAAACGGGATTACGGAGAAAGTGTTGAAACCCCTCAGCCAGAGAGACCGGCTAAATTCATATACAGGGTGTAATTTTAATGTCTGTTCAGTGTATGAAAATATTACCGGTGATCAAGTGAAATGGCGAGTCATGACCGCCCACGCTTACCTGCATGGCACATGATGGATGGATTATGTTGTATGAAATTTACAGAGGTTGAATACAAAACTTGGACCGGCAATATTTTCAAACACTGCACGGTCATTAAAAATACACCCTACATCATATCATAGTGAAGAAAGGTAGATCAGGGAAAATAAGTAAAAAGTACAGTCATTAAAGTAGTAGTAGACACCTTGCAGTCTTGACAGACCAAAGTATGTGAGTGAAATGTGGCCAATATTCCAACACAATGTCTGGGCAGAGCTTCAGAGATCATGTGATGCCCAAACGACATGATCCCTCCTCGGCCTAGTCTTGTGTATTCCAGAGGAATGGTAACAATACGTCTGGCACAAGGTAGGCTGCAGACGCTGGCGGCTCAGCGTCAATCCACGGAGAACCCGTTCGATCAACCTAACATGAGTACCAGGACATGTCCAGGGAAGACAATGCGACCGGCTGATATGACCATCTAGTACGGATTGGGTTTAACAATATGGCGTTACATCATTTTTTTTTTTGGTGTCATATCCTTTTTACAGGACATCGCTGTCACAGCAGCATCTTTCAGCTGTCTGTTGATTTAATGTCTGTTCAGGTGATCGAGTGAAATGGCGAGTCATGACCGCCCACGCTTACCTGCATGCACATGATGGATGGATTATGTTGTATGAAATTTACAGAGGTTGAATACAAAACTTGGACCGGCAATGTTTTCAAACACTGCACGGTCATTAAAAATACACCCTACATCATATCATAGTGGAGGAAGGTAGATCAGGGAAAATAAGTAAAAAGTACAGTCATTAAAGTATATACCCACATATCATATACCGAACATGCCTCAAGCCGTATAAACGGGTCCTTTGCTTTATATTTATTTACCATGTAATGAGTACGCGGTAATGCGTGGGCTAGTCATTTACTTTCTTCACTGCGTGTTTAAGCAGCATCAAAGATCGCCTTGGTTGATCATAATTCTTTATAAGACAGAACACCACAGCAGCTGTGATCTTTCTCACTGGCGAAAAGATCACATATGTAGAGATCACAGTTTCTTTCAGTACATGAAATTGAGTTTCTCCTGTTGCGTAACCCACCCCATTGAATACACTTCTATTCCTTTCTGTTCTGTCTGTCTTGAATTATCACCGCGTTTCATTCTAGCGATATTTTTCTGGATATATTCCACGCGATCTTGAAGAGTGTAAAGAAACTTCTAATTGTTCAATTTGTGAAATGTGTTGAGCTTTCTCCATTTCCCGCTGTGTGGTTTCATAGTGGGCCGTGAGTCGTTGTACGCGAGTTCTTTGTGGGAAAGACTGTGGTAATATAGAGGTGGTGGTTCTACTTCTAGTGTGTCTAAAGTTGCCAATATTTACCCCCGTATTACCTAGGACTTTTACTTCCGTCTTCGTATATTCCTTTATCCTCAATCAGTTAATGTTACCTTATTGCCAAAGCTGTAAGAGGCTGAGATCGGGTTTCATGTTGTGTGGTTTAACAGACCTAGTCATGCCTGAAATTCAAGTACTTCCATGTGGAAAACATCTGATGAGACGTGTATTACAGAGACAAAGAACAGAATATGATAAGAAAACGCTGCATTTTACAAAATGAGCAAAAAGTCCGTGTCATTGAAAGTTAGAAATGCATTCTTATACGTGATAAAGAACCAGTGTTAACATATGGCCTTGAATTCTGGACGATTAGTAAACATTTGCAACAATTCCATGAGGCCTCAGATATATGGCTTCAGAGAAGAATCCTGAACATATATTGCAAAGCCAAAATCAGTAATCACTTTCGTAAGAGGCTAAAAGAAGACAACGACAACTTATTACAAACATCAAAGAAGAGCAGTCGTCATTTCTGGCCAATTGGCAAATTGGAACCGGCTGGGGCAACTGGAAAGATTTAAGGAAAGAGAGTTGGGTAAAACAGCGACGGGCTTTCGTCAAGGCGAGGACTGTTTACTGTTATCATACGAAATGATGTTCTGTTGGAGATAGCGAGAGGTGAAACAGCATGATCGCCCACGCATTCACAGCATGATGATATGGATGATAATGATGGCAGTGGTGGTGGTGGTGGTGGTGGTGGTGGTGGTGGTGGTGGTGGTGGTGGTGGTGGTGGTGGTGGTCGTGGTGGTGGTGGTGGGTGGTGGTGGTGGTGGTGGTGGTGGTGGTGGTGGTGGTGGTGATGATGATGATGATGATGATGATGATGATGATGATGATGATGATGATGTCGATGACGATGTCGGTGATGATGTCGGTGATGGTAGTGATGACAACGATGATGATGGTGAGGGTGATGATGATAGCAGTGGTGGTGATGGAGGTGATATTTCTAAAACTATGAGAGCAACAGGGTGGGTGGATATACAGGAATGGGATACCACTCATATACCTCAAGGCACAGAGAATGATTACCAGTAACAACAGAATAATTGACAAATATGGACAGGTTCGTTAAATGTGTAATACTGTATAGATCAAAAACACTGTGAAAAACGAAAACGATTAGGTGCAGGTCTACCTGCATCGGCGGAACAGAGCGGCAGTTAAACACCAAGGTGGGTGAACGCATACCCAATTGGATTGACAAGATACTACACACAGGCAATGGCAGCCTGGGAAGGCCCACACATCACAAACTTCCTAAGTCCTCAATTGCACGGCACGTGTTGGAAAGAGGTCATGTGATTGATAGAGACAGTGCATTTCGCGTGTTGTTTAATACACAAAATAGTCGCGTGTTAAAGTTTGCAGAAGCCATCATGATTAATCTACATAGGCCAGCTTTGTGCAAACAGAAAGATATGATAGTCATTTTAAAACTAACTTGGTAGACAATTGACATTTCTGTGCGAACATGTGTATATTCAGCATGAAGGATTTATCTAGTTATTTTACTTTATGTTGTGCAAATTCTGCAATATGTACCTGACGAGATGCAGCGAAATATGCCAGGCAATAAATCGTGCAATCTATTGTGTGTGTCTTCGTTGTTCAGATTACAAATAAACTACAAATATTCACTAATTTGTGCCCGCACAAAATAGAACGAATTTAATAAAATGGTATGATGACAGAATTCCCAGGAGTGTCTAGAAAGGGGAATTTTATGGTTTCCGGGGGGGGGGGGGCAGAATTAAGATTATTTCAAAATCACGTCAAAACAAGAACCGATTACTTTATTTGTTTTTCCCTTCATACTTTATGGTTCTGTACTTCTCGCTCTTCTGAGATTTGTTTTATAACAAAAGTAGACCTGCAAATTACGTTTTATGTAGACGTTTAGACATGTTCTAGTACGTTTTGTTAAATTTAGCTTCCATTTTTATGTATACTTTGTAGGTGGGGGGGTGGTTATAGGGAGGAAATACGAAAAAGGGGGGGGGGGGGTAATAACATTCTGAACATATGGTGAAGGGGTGCATGGGCCAAAAAAGGTTGAGAACCACTGCCTTAAGGCGCGTAAAAAGCTTCCTTTTATGCATGAGAAAGCCAAGGATAGGAGGGCTTGGGATGAGTTGGTTGAGGGCCTTTGTCCTAATGGGGGACAAAGGGTGAAAGAAGCAGAGGTAGGCAGGTTCTATACCAGCTGTCACTGTCAAATGACCACGTCACCTCTGTAAAAGAATAAGTGTGTTTCGATGCTCCACCAACCAGACATCCTGACAGGTGCAATATCTACAGGCCACTTGTCATCAACTAGGTTTCACCACTACGAGGATCGAATTAATACAATCGTGGTTTACCTCATCTGACCCTGTCTCTCCTCTCAGACATGCCGCCTGCCAAGAGCATCGCACAAAGCACGAAGTCCGTAGCCCAAGCGAAGACTCCCTCCCCACCCCAAGGGTATCAGGGCGGAAAATGCACACCTTGTGTCCACGACGCCGTCTAAAAATGAAGCTGAGACCTTCTGGTCACGATATCCCTCGTCACGAGTTATATGATATAGTTTTATATGTTCTTCTATCCTGTAAATTTACTGGGCGATCAGTCATACCCACCGAGTTAGCGGGTTTTTAAAAAGTTATTATCATATCCATTACAGGACATCGCAGTCAACGTCAAAATATTTGGCTGTTTGTGATTTATTGGCAGTTTTACGTTCAGTAGTTTGCCATGAACAGTCTGGTCTTAGTCAAATATGACTGAGCTACCGTATGACAGTAGACGGTATTACCTGCTTTCTGTTAGCGCCGAATATTTGGCGGCGCTCACCAGACCTGACACTGGCAGAGGAGTGCAACTGGGAGGGTACAAGGCTTACCCTAGTGCGAGGAAATGCAACCTAAAGACTAAATGCCATGGCAGGGCAGACCAGGCGCTAAGCCTTGGTCGGTAACTGGTCTAGGATGGAGGATCCGACAGGTGGACAGAGCATTGTTTTGCTGATCCGGCAGCTTCTGCAGCTTTTCTTGTTCCAAACTTACTGGTGTTACCTTTCCTCTGGAGTAAACTAGACAGGCCGAGAGAGGGATCATGCTGTTTGGGCAACACATGGTCTCTACAACTCAACCCAGGCTTTGTGTTATGGAGAGGTATACCACCCTTTTATAAACTATCGTCTGTCAAGACGTCAAGGTGCCAGTCAGTCAGTTTATCATTGCTTTCTGAACGACCAGCACTCATACCAATGTATAATAACCAGCGCAGGGCCGCCTGCGAATTGCTTTCGTAATCCCGTCGCCACAGCCAAGTTGTACGTTCAGTTCATTAATCCATGAAACTGGATAAACATTCGTCAAACGGACAAGATTTCTGAATACTGCATGCCCTTTATAGGTCGTTGCCGTCAGCCCCCAGCTGATTTCTAGGCACGTTTACGTTCAGTAGTTGGCCATTGCGAGGAGTCAACGGTCAAGTCCAACTTAATGCCGATGTAGAAGTTAAACCCCCTACCTCGCCATCACGGCACCGGAAATGTAAGAGCTAGCGTTCTGACCCTATCCACCAGATCGACGTCTGAACACGATTCATCATCATCATGTGCCATGCCGACAAGCGTGGGCGGTCATGTTTCGCCATCTCACACAATCACCAGAGTCGTGGTTCTTGTCTCGACCATACCACGCCAAGCCATTCAGATATTTACTTCTCTGTCTTCCATTTGCTTTCTTCCCCTCGATCTTGCCAGTTGCTACAAAGCTCTCCAATGTATTTCTTCTCATAACGTGACCAAAAAAGTTTGACTGCCTACGTCTAATTTCTGCGGTATTTTCCAGAGTACTTTCCAGGGTTTTCACCTGGAGTACAACGAAAGGAGACGAAGCCTTGTTACAAACCTTTGAGAACAAAATTTTAAGACGCATCTTTGGACCCATTATGGATACACAAAGTGGAGAGTGGAAAAGAAGAAGTAACAAAGACATTTATGATCTGTTTAAGTCCCCGCTAATCACTGGTATCGTGAAGGCTAATAGACTATAATGGCTGGGGCATATAGAAAGAATGGAAGATAATAGGGAAACAAAACTTGCTTACACTCAGGAAATAAATGACCGTAGACCCCGAGGTAGACCAAGAAGACGGTGGAGAGATAATACATGTACAGACCTACAAGCACTTGGAATCAACGACTGGCAAGAGAAGGTCCACCAGAGAGACGAATGGAGACGATTGTATTTGCAGCAAAGAACCTCAATGGCTCGGAAAGCTGAAGAAGAAGAAGAATGAATCTACTTATGGCTTGAGAGAAACCTTTTAAACAAGTGACCTCGGGTTGCGAACATTGCCTTCAGATTGCCCAGACCGCATCGTATTTTGCCATTGCCCTGTGTGCAATAATAATAACCGTTTGTCTAGAAACAGTACCCTGTTGTGAGTGTGCGATGTAGTAGCTCCATTACATTTTGTAGGTCTGAATGTAAGGAGGAATAAGTAGCCAATCGTTCCCTCACTTTCGTAGGCAACGAGCCAAGACGTCGATGTCCCGCCCTACCGTGCTCATGATATTATCAGCGCAGTTCGCTAGTCAACGTCGCTAACTGGTAAAATAGCCTTGCTGTGTCTGCGTTAGTAGCAGGAAAACAATCCTCTCAGGCCACAAATTTATGTGAAAATGACGAGTTAGATTGCTGTAATTATTTTTCTGTGTTTATCATCGTTTACGAGAGTTTTAATGTTTTTTTGCTGTTTGATGGAGTTTTAATCTGGATAAAACTTTTGAAAAACTCAACCCAAGCGTGCTGCATGTCACTTGAGAGTCGGTGACTTTGGCCTTTTGTGAGGATAAGACATTAGTGAATAGCCTGTTGATTGCAAATGCGCTTACTCTTACTAGGTACAAACCAGTGTCACTGGCCTACATAAAATTCGACACAAATCGACGTCTGTACAGAATAGGAAACAAACAATTTGACTTCACGAGACTTTACATATTCTACAAGAAATAAATGTCCTAACCTTTAACAAAATCATGACAAATCGAAGTCACGTGCCTTTACAAAGTCTGTGACATAAGGACATCATAGGCCTTTCTGTTTTTTTAAGTCCAGGACACAGCGACGTCAAAGGCCTTCACAAAATCAGGGACAGTTTGGCGTCACATGCCTTTACAAAATTACTGGACGAATCTACACCAAAGGCCTTTATAAAATCAGGAACAAATCGACGTCACAGGACCATCATAAGTCAAAAGATATAGACGTCACATGCCATTGTTTATTTTGTTTTATTTTTTTTTCAGGACAAATGGACGATGCAGACCTTCTCAAATTTCGGGTCAAATCAGCGTCACGGATCTCTTTTTTTTTAATTCAGGAGAAATCGTCATCACATTACAAGGCATTACAATATCCGAAACAAATCTATGTCATAAGCCTTTAGAAAATATTGGATGAAACGACGTCACAAACTTGTACAATATCCAGGATAATTGGTAAAAATGCTCCACTTAAGAAAACCATAGTATGGATATCTTATCACTTTCTATTTAATAAACCAATCAGTCAGGTGGCATCTCTACAATGAGATGTTGGTTGTTATGTGTCTCCAAACACTTAATACATCTTACTATGGTCGTACATTCTGACAGACTGTGTCAATCTCCTGATATTTTCATCATCCCAGTTATATCATGGTCTAACGATTGTGCGCTTACCTTCGACTGAAGTTCTGAACAAACTGGCTGAACTATTCATTACGTGACAAATATCTGTGTCTACAACCTTATGAAAGAAACAGAATAGACGTAGCTACAGTCATATTTCTTAACCTAGATAAGAGAATTATCTATACTTTCATCTCCTACAGCAACTAGGCGTTGAAAAAGACTACCCCTTGAGCTAGTTAATATAAGTCCCTACACTTTTATCCGACAAACCGACTCATTAACAGAGAAATATACCATCTTTCCCAGACATAATCAATAGCCGTAGAAGGGAAAATTTGCTCCGTAGATTACAGCAGGCAGACTCGCGTTGGGATATCGAATATCACGGATTATTTCACATGTACACAGCGCCATTAATTTTGTTCTAAAATAAGGAAGTTGTAAGTTTCAAGGTTGCGTTCTTTCTTCTACAAAGGAATGAGAGACAGCAAGGGTCTATTACATTATGAGTTGTATAGGGGTAGATTGAAATGTTGCCGCTCTAGCGAAAGTAATGAAATGTATTTATAAAACAGGCACCCGTAAACATCATGCAGAAATTGCGTGAATCAAAGAAATCGAGAAGTAGAATTATAAAGCATTACTAGAACACAATCGCAAGTGAGAAATTGACGTTACAGTTAGATACTTCGTGACACATACATACAACACATACTGAGACAACCACATACAATCTCTCTCTCTATCTCTATCTATCTATATATATATATATATATATATATATATATATATATATATATATATATATATATATATATATAAGGGGCGTTCATTTGAAATCCGTTCGTGCCGCACCGCGCGTAATTGCGTACGTTGAACATGATCATGTCATAGTCATGTGATAAGTACTTACCAATTAATAAAAAAGCTAGTGCTTATCGTCCCATGTTGCATAGGTTCTGTTTCTGACCGTTGAGAAAATGGCCTAGTTGATTCAAAATCCATCAAAAGAAGCTCAAAGAGCGGTGATTCAGTTTCTTTCATTTGAAGGATGTCGACCAGTGGACATTCATCGAAGAATGCACGCAGCGTACGGTAACAAATGTGTGTCGAAGACAAAAATGACAGACTGGGTACGAATGTTTCGGAAAGGACGTCAGTTCACGACAGATCTTTGACGGCCGGGTCAAGAGCATATTGTTGCAACAGCAAATACCATCGCCAAAATTGATGCAGCAGTACAGATAAGCCGTTGTCAAAGCGTACGTTCGCTAGCGAAAAATTTGATATGTCAATTGGGACAATTCAAAAAGTCGTTCGTAAGAAACTGCAATATCGGTAGGTGTGTTCACAGTGGGTACCACGGATGTTGACCGACCACCAAAAAGAGGAACGCATGGGATAGTGTTTAAACCACTTGCTGCGCTACAGAGGGTGAAGCATTTCTCTTCCGCATAGTGGCAGGCGATGAATCATGGTGTCATCACTTTGAGCCGAGTAGCAAAAGAGAGAGCATGCAATGGAAGCATACTGGAACACCAAAAGCCAAAAAAAAAATTAAGTTACAGGTTACCGCTGGTAAGGTTATGCTGGGCGCATTTTTTGACATATGAAAGACTATTGTAGGCTGACTTTATAGAACCTGGTGTCAGCTCTACACACTACTTACAAACACTAGACAAGCTGCAAAAAGCCATCAAGAATAAACGACCCGGCATGCTTTCTCGCGGTGTGATTTTGTTGCACGATAATGCTCGTCCGCATGTCGCAAAGACTGTTCAGGAAGCAATAGTAACGAAGAAGTTGGAAATTATGCAACATCCAGCCTAGAGTCCTGATTTTTCACCATGTGATTTTCATTTGTTCGGACCTCTAAAAAAGCTCTCAGGGGGCAACGATTTCACACAGATGCAGGCGTAATGAACGCGGTAAATACTTGGTTCAATGAGCATCCTTTTTGCGGACGGCATCTTCTGACCAACCCATGGTGCATAATTCATTCAAATTGAATGCTTTGTTTAATTCTATCACACCTGTTAATGTTTCTTTCATGCTTTTGTAATAAAGCCATTGGAACGGGTTTCAAATGAACGCCCCTAAAATATATATCAGCATCAGCATCAGCATCATCACCAAGTACCTTACCAGCTGGCGTAGGCGTTCACATCTCTACACAGATTTAGGTCTTTGGTGTTCTGGATCAACTCTTCTGATGATATTCCTCTATGCCACTGTCTCAGTACATCCAGCTTCATTTCTCGTGGTTTGTCTCTGCCTCTCTTCACACTGATCTTTCCAGTTGTGACGATGTTCTCCAATGCCTCTCTTCGCATCACATGACTAACGAAAGCTGTTTTGGCTCTTTCTTATTGTGTTATATATATCAGTGTCAGGTCTTAGTCAGATATGACTGAGCTACCGTATAACATTAGACGGTACTACCTGGTTTCTGTTAGCGCTGAACGTTGGGCGGCGCTTACCAAACCCGACACCCCACATTGTGCCAACGGCTTCGGGCGGAAGAGCGCAATTGGGAGGGTACAAGCCTTACCCTGGTGCGAGGAAATGCAAGCTAAAGACAAAATGTCATGGCAGGGCAGACCAGGCCCTAAGCCTTGGTTGGCGACTGGTCTAGGATCGAAGCTCCGACAGGCGGACAGTTAGAGCATTGCTTTGCTGATCCGGCAGCTTCTGCAGCTTGTCTTGTTCCAGATGTAGGGGTGTTACCTTTCCTCTGGAGTAAACTAGGCAGGCCGAGAGAGGGATCATGCTGCATGGGCAACACATGATCTCTATATTTTAGCCCAGGCTTTGTGCTATGGAGAGGCAATAACTGGTGGAAATGACCACGTGTTCACATGCACCCACTGTGAACGGACATTTACAGCGCAAATTGGCCTTATCAGTCACACTCGCTACCGCCATAGTTAAAAGTTATTATGCCTTTTTAAAGCACAAACTATCGTCTGTCAAGACGGCAAGGTGCCAACGATGATGATGATATATATATATATATATATATATATATATATATATATATATATATATATATATATATATATATATATATATATATATATTTATATATATATATATATATATATATATATATATATATATATAATGCAATATATGATGATATATATATATCATCATCATCAAGTTCCGTGCCGGCTGGCGTGGGCGTTCATGGCTCTCCACAGATCTCGGTCCCTGGTTTTCTGGATCAACTCTGCTGCTGATATTCCTCCGTGCCACCGTCTCAATCCATCCAGCATCATTTCTCTTGGTCTGCCTCTGCCTCTCTTCCCCTCGATCTTTCCAGTTGTCACGATGTTCTCCAATGCCTCTCTTCTCATTACATGACCAAAGAAAGATGTTTGTCTCTTTCTGATTGTTGTATATAGTGTTCTAGTTTCATTAGCCTGTTTCAGGCAGTCGTCGTTAGTTACTCTGGCAGTCCAAGGAATTCTCAACATTCGTCTCAGGAACCACATCTCTGTTGCTTCTAATTTCTTCTTAATTTGTTCATTTACATTCCAAGACTCACTGCCATACAGCAAAACTGGTTCTACATAGCATTTCAGCACTCTCTTTCTTACACTCAATGATAATCACCTATTGCACAAGATACTCTTCATTTTCTGAAATGCGGCCTTTGCCTGCCCTATTTCAGAAAATGAAGAGTATCTTGTGCAATAGGTCATTATCACTGAGTGTAAGAAAGAGAGTGCTGAAATGCTATTATATATCATCTCATCTCGTATTACAGAGACGACAAGCCTCGATAGCGCAGTGCATAACATGCTTGATTATCGGTCCATTGGTCATGGGTTCGAATCCCCAACGGGGCAATGGTCGATCCAAACTAAATTGTACCAGGAAATGTCCATGGGAATCAAGATGCCCAGCGTGATGTCGACCGCATCATTCATTGAGTGCCCACTGGCCTATACAAAATATGAGACTAGCACCATATACCCAATAGTCTAAACAGTTAGTTGCATATACTTTATAGGATGTCGCAGTCAACTTCAGCATTTGTTGGCTGTTCGTTATTCCTAGGCAAGTGTACTTTCAGTAGGCTGCCATTGCTTTCTGAACTCCATCCATCCATCCATCATGTGCCATGTCGGAAAGCGTGGGCGGTCATGTTCTGCCATCTCACTCGATCACCAGAGTAGTGGATCAGCTCTGTGTTTCTGCCTCGACCATGCCACGTAGCCAAGCCATCCAGGTATTTACTTCTCGGTCTTCCCCTTGGTCTCTTCCCTTAGATCTTGCCAGTCGTCACCAAGTTCTCCAATTCATTTCTGAACTACCGATTCTCATATCATATGTCTAAATGGGTTAAAAATCGTTATTTACTGAATTTCTCTTACCCATCGCGTGCGGAATTGGTCTGTACAGATATTGGGCTGGCACCATTTGCCCAATACACCTAAGGAATTTACGACAGTCCTTTACTTAATCTTACTGCAAAGACGCCAGGCCAAGTGAATTAAAATCACATTTACAAAAATTCATCGCGTTATAAAAATAGGCCCTGAATGGGAAAAGAACAATATGGTGGAGTGAGCAATTAATGGATGCAGTAAAAGAGAAGAGGACCCGTTTTAAGAAATATAAACAAACAAGAAATGATGATGGCTATACCCTATACCAACAGGCCAGACGTAACAGCAAGAGAATTATTAAACAATCAGGGGAAGAATAATAAACTAAAAACGGAAGTAATTTTAATGAAATCTCTACTAAATCACCTGGGCAACTCTTCAGACGTATTAAAACCATGCGCATGAGAGATGAGTGCTTAACACACCTCACAACAATAAAGGATGTTAATGGACAGTTGTTGTTGCCCCAGCATTTTTTTTTGGCTGTACGTGATTCTTGGGAAATTTTACGTTCAGTAGTTTGCCATTGCTTTTTGAACGACCGGGACTCATACCATTTCATAAAAAACAATGTAAGGCGGTCTGCTGCCAAATCGCCCAAATCTGTGTTTCGAACGCTGATATGCGGGTTATGTAAAGCAAATACTTAATACGACAGAAATAAATGCAAGACGGCGGACATATTTTACAGATCTATTAAATCCACAAATAACAAATGTGGTGACGATTCCTTTCAATCCTTGCTATATAGAATGTAATGAATCAAGTATCTAAGAATAGGAAGTGAGAGAAGCAATTAAACAACACCCCAGCAACAAAGCTACAGGCATTGATAATATTTCAGGTGAAGTCATCAAAGCATGCCAGCAGGTAGGGATTAAACGGTTAAGAATCAGATTTAACCAGGCATTGGAAAAGAAGAGAGTACCACAATATTGGGAAAGAGCTTTATGGAAAAACAAGAATAGCAAATAAGACTGCAATACATATAGAGGCATATCTCTCTACTCAGCTATGTAGGAAACATTTATGCAACAACTTTAGAACAGAGAACAAGATACGGTGCTCAGTTTGGCTTTAGAAAAACAAGTGAATGCATTGATGCCATTTTTGCATTGAGACAGATAAGTGAAAAATCTATGTAATATAACAGTGAACTAAGTGTGGCTTCCGTGTATCAAACAAAAGTCTGTAACCGAGTAATTATGAATTATCTATGGAAAGTGCTCGAAGAATATGGTATAAATGGGCAGTTGTTGGATAACACCAGGGCTGTGTATTGAAACAGTGAACGTGCAGTAAGAGCAAATGTCGGCATGACAAACTGGTTTGAAGTAACATCAGTAAGATGTGTTTTATCATCACTTGTGTTCGTTATCTATATGGGTAAAATTACTAAAGAGGTAAATCCACAACCAGAGAGATTAAATGTTTGGAGACAACTAGAGCTTGATGTATAAGAACAATGTTGATCTCCAGGAACATATAAATTGCCTTGATATTTGCAGTCAGAATTTTGATATGAAGATATCAAATATGACCTATTCAAAACATCCAATATCTACGAGTGACGAAATCTCATGCATTTAATACAAACAAAATACAAAGAGAGCATCAAGTGGTTTGTGAATATAACCAGAATATCTCCGCGTTTACAATATTCAAACACATATTACAACTGAAAAAGGAAGGGAGGGGGGAGAAGCAGGCTAGTGAAAGATGGAAGTAAATATAGATTTATGCGCAGCTTCTATTTCTTCTTCTTTGGCTTCGAGAGGGTTACGGGCGCAATTCGTAACCCGTACACCGCGTATATTGTCTGATCTAGAGATGCTATTCTAAGATATGGATGATCAATGGGAAATGTTGGAGAATTCAATCAGTTTGGCTGCAGAAACAACTATTCCAAAATTAAAGAAGGTGGGTCATAAGAAATGGATGACTGAAGAAATGTTACAACTAATGGAAACAAGAAGATTCAACAAAAATAATCCTGCTGGATATGAAGAAATTCACAGACAAGTCAGAATATTATGTAAGGAGGCAAAAGAAGCATAGCTTGAGAAAAATTGCTTAGAAATTGAAAAACAACACAACAGTCAAAATACCAAATTAGTGCATAAAAGAATTCAGGAACTTCCCTTAAAATAACAAGTACATCAACAGGCTGTCTAAGAACTAAAGATGGCAAAATCATAATAGAAAAAGATCAGATTCTACATGTATGGACAGATTATGTGAAAAATCTTTATAATGATAACAGAGATAAACAGTATGATATTCGATTTAATAATAAAGGACCGCCGATTTTGAAGATGGAGGTTCGAAATGTTCTTAAACATATGAAAGTTGGCAAGGCGCCCGGTTCAGATAACATCACAACAGAAATGATTAACGCTTTAGAAGAATATGGAATAGATCAAGTCACCCGACTGCTGAACACATTATATGATATTGGAGACATACCTTCTGAATTATGTAATTCTATATTTATTGCAATCCCAAAGAAATCAGGAGCCTTGGAATGTGATCAACATAGAACAATTAGTATAATGAGTCACATCACAAAGATTTTGCTACGAATTATCATACAAAGAGTGAGGAAGAAAATACAACCTGAAATAGGGAAAGAACAATGTGGATTTGTAAAAGAAAAGGGTACAGTAAATGCTGTGTATATGCTGCGATCAGTTATTGAACGTTCTATAGAAGTAAACAAAGATATACATCTTTGCTTTATTGACTACACAAAGGCTTTCGATGGAGTAAGACATGTCAACGTGGTAGATATGCTTGCAGATCTACAAATTGATGGGAAAGACATTAGACTTACAAAAATCATATATTGGAAACAACAAGCTGTCATAAGGATTGATAATGAAGTGGGACAATATCGGCCTATTAAGAGAGGTGTTAAGCAGGGATGTGTAATGTCACCAGATCTTGTTTCCCTATACAGTGAAAATATTTTCAGAAATGTAGAAGATATAAATAGAATCAGCATTGGAGGACGAAACATCAATAACATTAGATATGCAGATGATACAGTATTGATTGCAGACAATGAGCAGAATCTGTAACAATTATTAGATGCGGTTGTTGCACACAATGAACAACTGGGGTTAGAATTAAATTGTAAAAAGACACAGATTATGGTCGTCACTAGGAAGAACGAAATACCACAATGTAATATACAAGTAAATGGGAATATTCTTCAACAAGTGAATCGGTACAATTATCTCGGAACAGTCATAACATCTGATGGGAGATGCCTTGAAGAGATTAGAACAAGAATCGCCATAGCGAAAGTAACCTTTAGCAAGATGAAAATTATACTGACCAATAAGAATATGTCAATTGAAACGAGAAAAAGAGTGTTGAGGTGCTACATAGAGCCTGTTCTTTTGTATGGATGTGAAACTTGGACAATGAGCAGTCAAGATGAAAAACATCTGATGGCTGCAGAAATGTGGTTTCTGAGGAGAATTCAAAGAATACCATGGAAAGACAGAAAAACCAATGACCAAGTACTACAGGAGACAAATTAAAATCGTAAATTGATTAGAGAAATTAGACGTAGACAGTCACAATTTGTTGGACATGTTATGAGAAGAAATGAATTGGAGAACTTGGTGACAACTGGCAAGATTGAAGGGAACAGACCAAGGGGAAGACCAAGAAGTAAATACCTGAATGGCTTGTCCACATGGCATGTACGAGACAGGAACACTGAGCTGATCCACGACTCTGGTGATCGAGTGAAATGGCGAGTCATGACCGCCCACGCTTTCCGGCATGGCACATGATTATTGATTGACACCGTGTTTGAAACACAGCTGCGGGCTATTTGGCAGCAGACCACCTTGCGTTGGTTTTCATACAGTGGTATGGGTGCCGGTCGTTCCGAAAGCATTGGCAAACTACTGAACGTAAACTTGCTAAGAAATCACAAACAGAAAAATGCCGGGTTGACTGCGACGTCCTGTAAAGGATATGCAACTAACTAACACTGTTGTTTAAGCTTTTCTTATGATCTTTCTGTGTGTTTCGCTGCTTCACTTGCAAAGTATATTCCTTCAAAGGCTAATGTTCCTATTCCACTTTTTCTGCTGATATGCTTGATGCTGTCATTTGTCGTTTCCTTGTGGTTTTGTTGAGTGATCTTGTAACACCTGCACCTGTCAGTATTTCAGCCTATGCTTTCTTCTCACTCCACGATCATCGTAACCTTCCTTTCAAAACCTCATATCTACTATCCCCAGTTTCGTCACTATTTCGTCACTCATGGTGCAGCATTCGCATTCACACAGAATAGCATTGCACTCACAGATTGTCAGTCAGAGGAAACCACACAACACCAAATGGAAAATGCCAAAAGAAAAAAAGAAGAAGAGGAAGGGGCTAAAAAAGGCTTGCAATAAATCTAAAGCCTCAATACTGATGAGAGGGCGTGTTGGTGTCATCGCTAGGAGGCTACACTTATAATGCCATGGGCGTAGACGGACGAGGGTTCGACGCCTGTGCTCATCATTCGCTAAGAGAAGGATCATACTTGGCCACTTATTCCTCCTTGTATTCAGGTCCACCAAACACAATGCAGGTTCCTGATTGGGGCCTTTTCTCTCGACATAAAGTGGCGACTGCTTGAGCTGGCAACCTCTATTTCTTTATCCCTGATTAAAACCCACCCAGTGGAGGTTAGCAAGGCTGAATGGATAAAAGCGCGCGCTCTTAGGCGTCAGACGTGCTGATGCCTAGGTAGCGGGTTATTGATTTGGAGACGTAAATTTCGAGTCCCTCACAAGTCAGGGGGTTCGCCTGATGGCGAGGGACACTGGCAACATGGACAGCTAATCTACACTTTAAAAAAAATTCAGTCCAGTACACTAGGCGTAGTTTCGTGTGTGTGGACTACGTTTGAGTTCAAAGCGAGCAAAGGCAAGAAAAACATCCACTCAGGATTATGCCAGCAATGGTTAGTAAGTCGTGCATCAATGGTTTGTTATACCTATGACGTAGACGTTACAGTTCTGTGTACTGTATCAACAGCACTCTTTATTCAGGAGTTCGCTCTCCTTCAGCAGTCCATCTACGGATTACTGTTAGGCGTTTGTATCTGTAAAATAGCACATAAGTAGATAACAATAACACAGAAATGAGGGTGTTGAGACGCGGGAAGAATGAGACCTACTCACAGAAAATGTGTTTTCTCCCTCGCACTGTAGACTTCATTACGTACTGTAGACTTTTAGTACTGTCTGGTACTTATCTTGTACTCTACAACGGATATACTTACAGATACTCTTTCATCCACCTAACTGTTATCGATTTTGCTTCGGTAAATCAACAATGGTATTTAGTTGTTCTACCTCTAATTCATGGCATTGACATTTCTTGCATGCACTGTATATATATGCGCACTAACCTTTCCAACTTTCTCACCTCCTTAACGCAAGCTCTCCCTGAGATTACTATCCAAGGCCAGACTTATTTCTAGACACTAGGCTGAGGTATATGGTATATAGGTTACTTCTTGAGAACATTTTTAATCACATCAATACATCTAGCTATGTTTCTTTGCAGGTGCGCGCGCATACACATTCACATATTGAAAAACATATACGCATGCACGGACAGACACACAGGTACACACTCTCAAACACGCACAAATCCATGCACACATACACAAACATACAGGCATGCACACACTTACAGACTGACATACGCAGTTAAACTCTCAAGCACACACAAATCCACTCAACACACGTACACAAACATATAGGCATGCACAGACACACACAGTCAGACACACATTTTCAATCACGCACAAATCCACTCACACACATACACGGACATACAGGCATGCACAGGAACACACAGGCAAACACACATGCTCAAACACGCACAAATCCACTCACACACATACCCAAACACAAAGACATGCACAGACACACACACACACGAGACACACATTCTCAAGCAGGTACAAACCAACTCACGAAGCATACATAAACGTACTTGCATACACAGACACCCACACAAACAGACGTACGCAGTTACACTCTCAAGCAGGCGCAAATCAATTCACACGCATACAAATGTACTATGTCTCACAATACTGCAGTATATACATGTAACTGTTTACATTCCCTCCTTCCCCGATGATGTCGTTCTTGGCCAGAAAACAATCTATTCGTTTAGAACTTGTCCCACGCTATCTTGCCGTCTACATCCCGCTCCTCTTCATCTTGTCCATGGATGTTCAAGCGGTTAAGCCGACTGACTGGCGCTCCGAAGATTGTGAGTTCAATTCCAGATTACGTCAGTCGGTTCACGGGTGCAATTTTCTCGGAGACTCCAGGGGGTCGTCGTTGTAGCTAAGGAGTTCGTGCTTTGTGCGACGCTTTCGGCAGATCACCCTATGGAAAGAAACCAAGCCATGTGAGATTTTAAAAAAAAGAGATAAAACCTAGTGCAAGGAAGGAAGGAAGGAAGGAAGGAAGGAAGGAAGGAAGGAAGGAAGGAAGGAAGGAAGGAAGGAAGGAAGGAAGGAAGGCAGGCAGGAAGGCAGGCAGGCAGGCAGGCAGGCAGGCAGGCAGATAGACAAACAGAAAGACAGGAAGGAAGGAAGGAAGGAAGGAAGAAAGAAAGAAAGAAAGAAAGAAAGAAAGAAAGAAAGAAGAAAGAAAGAAAGAAAGAAAAGAAAGAAGAAAGAAAGAAAGAAAGAAAGAAAGATAAGAAAGAAAGAAAGAAAGAAAGAAAGAAAGAAAGAAAGAATGCCTTTGGTTTCATTCTGCTTGGGTCGGTGAATTCGTTCCATATGACCAAACTAATTCAATCTGTTGTATTTCATTATGCTGTCTCATGATGCGCTAATTTGTGAGTGCAATCAAATAAGATATCGGTATAGCGGCAGAGGACCATTTCGAAACCAGTGAAGAAGAAAAGTGGAGCTTTTGAACTTAAGAATAACAGACAATGCATTAGATTGTCCTGGACCAAGAGGAAGACAAATACTGACATTCTTCAACATCTGAATATTGAAGATAAATGTATGGGAATCTGACATACTGTGGTCATTTGAAACGTCACATTCGCTTAGGAAGAAGTGATGGAAGGCTTAGTTCCCGAAAGAGGAGTCTGATGTTATCCACAACGAAGTTAGTTAGTCGCGGTTCCAATTTCACTGCAACGGGTCGTCCCCATGATGCTCCGTTCCTGTGCCAGTGAATATCACTCGTAATGCTCCTCACTGCCCTGTGTAAACAGTGGAACTGACAAGAGTCTCGACAAGCCAACAGCCCGCACAGGTACACTGTGCATAATGCCGTCAGAATGCCAACACTAAAGGTCCTCCACGGAAAATACAGTTTATCGTCGATGGAAGCGGCAGTCACTAGAAAACCAGCAGCCACAAAATACTGCAATGACAGTCCAGAGGATCGACTTCATTGCCTCGGGATTTATTCCATATGGCTCGGTCCCCTTCGGCAGGGCGGCCCGCTGAATGCATCGCACAAAACACGAACACCGTAGTTCCAGCGACGACCCCCAGGAGTCTTCGAGAAGAATGCTTTCGTGAACCGGAAAGACAATCCAGTCAATTCCAAACGACAGGCCGACCTCCATCATTCCGCACATGCAGTTCACGCTACAACAACCGCGTACAGATGTAAAAACATTCCAAACGAAATTCACAGCTCACAGTGTGCGTCACGCACTCAACTCAGTAGCAGGGCGACGGAGCCATGCATTACCATTCCAACACTAGGAAAATGCGTCTGCAAACCGTAGCCAGAAGCACAATCACTCTAGAGGCTTAACGGTTGAAATGCTTATCCGGCATATTGGGGACCAGAAGTCCATTACGACCGGAAGTCCAGTACGAAGGTCGGCAGAAGACACTGCGGACTTATTGGGGATGGACGTGCATAAAACATTAGAACCCATGAAACTGAAAACTTTTCACCGGGCCGTGACGAGATCAAAATATATTAAGAATATTCAAAGCACTCCATGCGACGCATTTATCTCAAGATCTATAAACGCGACATATCTTTACGTGAAAGTAAAGGACCCTATTTCCACGCCGTATTTTTGTACATTTCTATTTATATGTTTGCATGTTTTTGCTCTTTTTTTTTGCACGGCGTGTATTGTGCATATGGTGCTAGACTCATAATTGCATAGACCAATCGGCAATCCAGGGATGACGATGTTAATATCATGCGGGCCGCCTTCACTTCTGAAGACATTACCTGCTATCAGTTTTCATTTACCTGCCATCCCACAGACCTGTGTGACTTACATATTGACTCGCCCTCGTAACTTTTTCTACCCAGCTATGTACCGCTTTACGGGAAATCGCTAGGGGCTATGTCCACTGAAAACCCACCTTGGTGGGAGACATTTCGCGAGTGACGCCGAAGCTGAATGTGAAGTGAAAACGTGGTTTAGAAAACAGAGCACGCAGTTCTATGCAGCCGGTTTGGGAGGACTGATAAAACGATGGGATAAGTGCATCAATGTTGGTGGAAATTATGTTTAGAAATAAAGGGACAATGTATGTATAAAAGTAAACTGGTTTTCAGTTCCTATCATTTTTAGTTATTTTTCTACAGCCATTTGTGACTTACTTATTAACTTACTGGATTGTCGCTTTATTTTATTTTTTTTTGGCGGGGGGGGGGGGGAGATTTAACTCTGTGATTTATGTTCACCTTTACGTTTAGGGTGTGTACACTGTGTCCGTGATTAGTATGTCTCATCTTTTCACAGGAGCTACAGATACCTAACTGTTTGTATTTCCTATTGTTATTTCCTGCTGCAGCAGTTGTTTCTCTTGTCTAATCCACAGCCAGTCCGAATCTGCAGCGCTATATCATGACTTGGCTACATCCAATGTTATGCTCTACGGCAAAAGTGACGTTCTAGTATCGGTCTTATACACGCTGTTGGGCTTGGAGAGGGGAAGGAGAGATCTGATGTGCAGTCCCTGCGTAGATCGTACTTTGATACCATGTCGGGGGACAGGTCTCTACATCAGCCTCATTCAGATACGTGCAAGCCATTGTAAGACTTATATTACCTGAACGCCAACGCATCCGACTTAACGGGTAGTCTAAAAGAGGATACACGACAAATTAACCAACCAATCATCTTTGACAAAGCCAAATATTATTCTAAGCATCCTGTTTTCTCAACGCTAGAATTGCATCAGTTTCAGTTGTATGTTTATGTCTGTTGTGTTCCATATTTCTATTTGTTCCATGTTTTTATCCATGTTAATGTGTTATATATGTTTAGTAATGTTAATGTGTTATATATGTTTAGTAATGTCAATGTGTTATATATGTACAGTAATGTTAATGTGTTATATATGTTTAGTAATGTCAATGTGTTATATATGTACAGTAATGTTAATGTGTTATATATGTTCAATTATACCAATGTGTTATATATGTTCAGTAATGTTAATGTGTTATATATGTACAGTAATGTCAATGTGTTATATATGTTCAGTAATGTCAATGTGTTATATATGTTCATTAATGTCAATGTGTTATATATGTTCAATGATATCAATGTGTTATACATGTTCAATTATGCCAATGTGTTATACATGTTCAATTATACCAATGTGTTATATATGTTCAGTAATGTTAATGTGTTATATATGTTCAGTAATGTTAATGTGTTATATATGTTCAGTAATGTTAATGTGTTATATATGTACAGTAATGTCAATGTGTTATATATGTTCAATAATGTCAATGTGTTATATATGTTCAGTAATGTCAATGTGTTATATATGTTCAATGATATCAATGTGTTATACATGTTCAATTATGCCAATGTGTTATATTCGTTCAGTAATGTCAGTATGTTATATACGTTCAGTAATGTCAGTATGTTATATACGTTCAGTAATGTCAGTATGTTATATGTGTTCAATTTCGCTGAATCAGATATGATCTTCGACTTGTAAATATCTTGCAGAGCATAATAAGCTTCATTACTCGCATATCAATGAGAATGCAGATATTCATTCACTATTTCTTTTATTCATAATACGAGTACCAAAGTATTTACATGAGAATATTGCGCTTAGAATCATATCAACAATACGCATATTGGCAAATATTATGTTTGCGCAATAACAAGTATCCTGTCATATTGTGATCGACGTACAGTGTACAACATTCATTGTACACCTATATCTCCATAAATCCTTCAGATTCCTCCCATAGATCACACAAGGGGAATCTCGGCACAGTGCACCAACTCCGTAGCACCAGCAAGGTTCCAATTGTGTGTGTATACTATAAACATTCTTTATGTGGCTAGATTTTCCAACTATGAAATGTAATCTGACTAGCAGCCGTTTTCGACCTGTTCTTGTATATTTCCGACTGCGTGAGATTTTCAACGTGCACGACATATACGAGGGCCTTTATGTGTTTCTCTTAGAACAGTGGTTCTCAACCGGTGGGGAATTCCTTCCCCCCCCCCCCCCCCGAGGAATTTTAGGGTTTCCAGGAGGGGGGGGGGGGGGAATTAAGATTATTTCAAGATCACGCTAATACAAGAACTGATTACTTGATATTGTTTTTCCCTTCATACTGTACTGTTATGTACGTCTCACCCTTCTAAAATTCAATTTATAAAGTAAGTAGACCCACAAATCATATTTTATGTGGCGTCTAGACTTGTTTTAGTATGTGCTATTAAATTTAGTCTCCTTTATTATGTATACTGTGTAAAGGGGGGGGGCGGGATTTTTAGGTAGGAATTCGAAGAGGGTGGGGGGATGACGTTCTGAAAATATGGGTTGAGAACCACTGTCTTAGAAGACTGGACACAGTACACTATCTTAGGCGCAGGTGGAGTATAATAATAATAATAATAATAATAATAATAATAATAATAATAATAATAATAATAATAATAATAATAATAATAATAATAATAATAGTGTTTTGCTCTCGCTCTCTTTGAACACAATCGTAGACCAAACACACTATTTTATAGTAGTGACGGACTTAATTTTGCGTGTGGATTAGCTTTCCATATTAACAGTGTTGTCATCATGCGAACCCACTCCGACTTCAGAGGTACTTGTAATTAACTTCCCCAAGTCAAGGACGACAGGTCAACATTTTAGTCCAGCTGTCCGGTGTAGGGGTATAATAATAATAATAATAATAATAATAATAATAATAATAATAATAATAATAATAATAATAATTTGTCCCGAAGCACTCCTTTACCATCTTTGGTACAGTCACCTTCAAATTAATATCATAACAGAGGCCGATTCGGTCACATGATTATTAATCTGAGCCAGGGATAGACCTAAAATAACTTCTCTTTGAGGTTGAACAGTGTAGGGGTAATGTTATAATCGAATAGAATCCTGAAGCAGTTTGCTGCAATAAGTCTATGATGTGATAGCGCACTTACAATGTGTAGGCCTGAGAGCAACGAGGACGAGGCGAGGTGGCGAGTCTTCATCAAGCTTGGGCAAGCGACTAGTTCAGGCGTCGAACCCCAGTTCGACTATGCTTATGACTTTACTAGCGCAGTCCGCTATCAATTCGCAAATAAATAAATACACACGTATTGTTTGGCACTCATAGAAGTAGGGGTAAGAATTAGAGACTAGAGGACGCACTTGACAACATACAATTTAAAAGAAATAGTTATCGACCAGGATTCGACTACTGCTATGGCACCTTGCCGTCTTGACAGACGATAGTTTGTGCTTTAAAAAGGCATAATAACTTTTACTTATGGCGATAGCGAATGTGACTGATAAGGCCAATTCGCGCTGTAAATGTCCGTTCACAGTGGGTGCATGTGAACACGTGGTCATTTCCACCATCATGAACCATCTTACGTCTCACACGCTCGGTGTGTGACTTATATGCAATAATTTTCTCCTTGTCTTTATTCTTATTCCATTTCTGATATTTGCCCCCCCCCCCCCCCCCCCCCATGCAACACGTTCAGCTGCGAATTGTTACCAATGTGCATTATCAATGCCTGTATCAATCATGTCCCGCTTATACACATCTTTGTATCGTAGTAGAGGCCGACCCTGAGATCTCTTACCCATCTGTAATTCACCAAAAGAGATGTCCTTTGGTATTCTACCATCATCCATCCTCCTAAGATGTCCTATCCATCTAAGTCTACGAAGAACTACTGCTATGAGCGCCAATTAATACGGGTGTATTTATTTATAAATTGTCTTGATGATCTCAAAGGGTTCCCCAATTGATATTTATGTGTAATACGTGTACAACATTGGAACCGACCAGTTATTTCTCTGCCTTAATTGTTCCTTACTATACTGGACGAAGCATACCAGTCTGGTGTGTTTGTATGTTTGTTATTTGACCTATGCTGGTGTAATATAAATGTATGAGACCTATGGTGCTATATCAATGGTCGGATAAGAATTATGTCCACACTCCATAGCTGTGGGTTCATGTACATGATAGACCTAGCTAATGAAGACACCATTTTTTAGGGGTGTCTAGTTGGTCATGCATCGAAGTACACTTGTTCCTGCAGCAAGGCGCTGTCGTCATTTGGAGGTGACAGGTTCAAATCCCGGTCGGTAACTACAGCTTTCAATTTTATGTTGTCTAGTGCGTTCTCTAGTCTCTACTTCTTACCCTAGTTCTATGAGCGCCAAACAAAACGTGTGTATTTATTTATTTATTGTCTTGATGGCCTTAAAGGGGTTCCGCAATTGATATCAACTTCGCAAGCACGCCCGCCAAGTGGAGTATACCATTCTTTATCTATATCTATAAAACAGAGTGTATGTGACTTTGTTTGTGGTTTTGTTTGTATTGGATGGGTTCGATAACGGTACATCCGATTGAGATGAAATTTTCTACACGTCTTCCTTTCATTCCTGTGCAACCGACTATAATAGTTTCATAGTGTAAAATCTTCTACTTATTTAATAACATTTACTTTTTCATTTTTCATTATATAAGTTCTATATAGCAGGGGGACTTCACTCTAGAAAAGTTATTTCAAGGGGCATAACTTTTAATAACATTTCTATATACTTTATAGTCATATTGTTGGACTTACTTGCACTATTGTTAAACTCTTTGTCTATAGTTATTTTCAGGCATATGAGTTATAATAAATAATGATATAATCTTTAAGGCATTTTCAAAGTTTGCATAAAAATAATGCATAATGCATAATATTGTAACCCATCTTTTTCTGCTTACAGAACTTATCAACTGTCATGTCGGTGATTAAAAACAGTTTTCATTAAAAATAATGAATGGTGTGTGGAAGGACAATCTTTTAAGTTACTGTGCGCCAGGAGCTGGGCGAAACCACGCCGGGTCAGATAGATAGACAGACAGACAGATAGTCGGGAACGGAAGCTTATTTGACTACTTATATGAATTAAATTACATGCTCCCCACCAGGGACTGGGTGAAGGCGGGCCGGGTCAGACAGACAGACAGTCGGGAACGGGAGAGCTTATATGACTACGTATATGAATTAAATGAGATGCTCCCCACCAGGGACTGGGTGAAGCCGGGCCGGGACAGACAGACAGACAGATAGACAGACAAACAGATAGTCGGGAACGGGAGAGTTTATATGACTACTTATGTGAATTAAATTAGATGCTCCCCACCAGGGACAGGGTGAAGCCGGGTCGGGTCAGACAGACAGACAGACAGACAGACAGACAGACAGACAGACAGACAGACAGACAAACAAGCAGACAGACAGACTGATAGATAGATAGATCCCCTCCAGGGCCTGGGCGAAGCCGGGCCGGGTCAGCTAGTTTATTTATAAAAGTAAAGTCCAGTCACCGCTCTCCCTGGCGAAGGAGTTAACGACTTTCTCCATAATCCCGTATATCCACGTTAGGAATACAGCTGCACGAGATTCGGCAGCTCATCGCGTCGCGTTGGTTACTTACGGGGTATGTGAACCGGTCGCTCAGAAAGCAATGGCAAACTGCTGAGCCGCTAATCTTGCCAAGAACATCAACAGCAGCTGAAAAATGCAGGTGTTGACTGCAACGTCCTTTAAGGGATATGCAACTTTAAAAATAAAAAAGTAGTCTAGACGTTGAAATAAACCAGTCATGCACCAGCCAAAGATGGGCGTCCCGAGGTCTCAATCACACTCACAACGCCACGCCATGGTCACCTATATTAAAATCTAAGAAGTTGTTGGCAGACGACGTGATCTAACGAATAAGAGCACTCTAGCTCGTAACTTGCGCTGTTGGGGGTGTGTGGGTTTTTTTTTTTTTGGGGGGGGGGGGTGGGGGGGGGGGTCATCCCAAAACGTTATAATTGCCTAGAAAATAATCCTGGTGTCGATCACAAAGTCTCGCATGACCATTAATATTTAGTTAAATTTGCATTGCTAATTTTTCCATATTAAAAAAAAAACAATCCACGAACAGAATACTCATATCACCTGCTTCTGTGACACCATAATATATGTGAAATCCGCATACTCATACCATATGATAGCATCTGTGACAGGATTATCTTTTTTTTAAACCTCGATTGAAGATGGTGATGGTCGCAGTCACCGCTGTTTCCAGCTGGCTAGAGGGTACTCGACTCATTAGATCATTCACTGTGTCTGATTCGCTGTACATTCTTCACAAATGTAAAAATGGACGGATGCCGTATGCGTTTATTCATTCATTCAGTAGCATGTCCTTTGCAGAACCTCGCTGCCATAACAACCTTCGGAAAACCTCTCTAGCATAAGCAATATATTCCGCGTCTCATACACCCATCTGGATGGTTGTTAAGGCTTCTTGGCAAGTTTTACAGAAGGTAGTTTGACATTGCTTTCTTTCTGGGCAGTGACTGTACTAGTCGGTGGCCATAGATATTGTCTCGATGGATGAGATGATCTACCTATTGTCGCAGAGTGCAGACCATAACCAATAACAATCTGTCGGCTACTCTCACACTCCGTCCATCACCTGCATCCATGGTTTCACGTAACCTTGATGACTGATGGGGGTGGGGGAGAGGCTAAACGGGTACTCTACCTTGCCCAAGGGTGCCCCGTAGACTAACAGAGGAAAGGAAGCGTCTTACATCTCCTTTGATGCGGGACACCTCTACACCACTACCTAGCCGTATGAATGCGGATTAAGAATTGATAGGTCACTCTTGAGGACACTTTTTTCGTTCGCATATCCTTTACACGACATCGCTGTCAACATCAGCATCTTTCAGCTGATTGTTGATTTCTTGGCAAGATTACGCTTAGTAGTTTGCCATTGCTTTCTGAGCGACCGGTTCTCATACCTCGTAAGTTACCGACGCGGAGAGAACCGCTAACGATTCTCGCGCATGTCACATTACTCACGAGAGTATACGGTATTTCGGAGAAAGTCGTGTAACTCCTAGACCAGGGAGACCGGCTATAGCAAACTACAGAACGTAAAATTATGAATTAAATCAACCTGGGGTTGAAGTTAATCGCAACATCCTCCAAGGCATATGCATCATTATTTTCGTCTCTCATACAATGACTGAAGTGGATACACAGTCAGGTCATGCTGGAGTATCCGGCCACGAGCGGGCGGATCCGTTGTCTTCAAGTTAGCCGGAAATGAGATCACTCATGATTAGCATGGGCAGTATTTTAAAGAATATTTATGAGCGAGTGCTTGATGTAGACAACAGCAGATGAAACGACATTTTAAGGACACTTGAGTTTAACTTTAAGTGTGACTGCAACAAGGAGTACGCATTAAAGGACAAATTCGAAGTGTTGATAATCGGTGTTTTAGTTCGCCGAACTGCATTTACACTTTGCTAGATGTCCTAGGTAGATGAAGAACGAATAAGTGTGTCCGGGGTGCTTTGATGTTTACTCTCCTGTAACCATAATAAAAGAAGCAATGTTCTGCTATGAGTATGCGATGCGCTAGGAACATCCCTAATAATAGTCCTGAATGCACAGGGTATAGCTGGCCGGTCTGTCCTTCACTTAGCGGACAATAAACGCAGGCGTCGATTTAACTATGTACGATGATCGTCAACCACACAGCAGGTTGGGTGTGTTTTGTTTAGTTAAATCTCTTCTATACCCAGGCTAGAAGCTGTGTGCACAGAATGACCAACACTGTGATTGCTTGACCATTCCCACTTCACAAAGATAAGCCTTTTGAAAGAATTAGCAATAAGATGTAGCAGAATGTGACGGCGTCAGGATGACAGTTCACAGCCAATAAATACAATGACATGCATACAGACATTACAGCATGCAGAATGTGGACATTTATATACAATACATCATCTGGTGAAACCTGTGTCTCTTCTATACGGTGTATTTTTAATGATTGTGGGGTGTTTGAAAATATTGCCGATCCAAGCTTTGTATTCACCTTCTGTAAAGTTCATGCAACATAAAAGGTAAATGCAAAACTTGGACCGGCAATATTTTCAAACACCCTACAGTCATTAAACATACACCATGTAGCTACTTTTTCTGTTCCTGTCTTTCATCTAAAAGGAGGTCAGCATTGCAGAATGATAAGAGCGCTCGTTCTTAAACCGGTGTGCTAATGTCGAGGTAGCAGATTCAACCCCTACGCCGGTCATTTGGACTAAAATGTTCACTTCTCGTCCTTGACTTGGGTACGTAAATTACAAGTACCTAAGAAGTCGGAGTGCCTGATGGCGAGGGACACTGGTAATAGGGAACACAAATGCACACGCAAAAATAAGTCCAGTGCACAAAACGTAGTAGCATTTCTACTGACTACGTTTAAGTTCAAAAGAGTGCAAGAGCGCTCAGTGACACACACACACACACACACACACACACACACACACACACACACACACACACTCACACACACACATAACTTGCTAATAAAGCATTTGCCACCAAACAACCCATGCAAAGCCGTTTGTAGACTTCTTCATTACTTTCCTCATTTTATTCTGCAGCCAAGTATTTCTACGGGATGGAGTAGCCACTTTCAAACCAACTCTCCTTTGTTGTCTCTTACGACATGCATTGTAAGTTACAGTGTTGTTATTCTCTTCTTTGCTTGTGAGTTCCAATATCACACCGGCGCTTTAAGCTAATGATAACTCATAACATGACAAGAGAAATATATACATCATCACCTTTACCATCCAGTGACTTATTCTGTGCAGAATTTCCCCCCAAATCTTTGGAAATGCCTCTCAATCATTAGCCAGATGTCGTGGCTCTGTTGCTGTCCTGTGTAAATGACTTAACTGATTTGTAAATAAAGTTTTAAAAAAGGCGCCCATCTCCACACTCTGAGATGTGTTGGGTGCATGATGCTAGCCCCTTGTTTTTTATCTAGAAAATAGACACTGCATTGGTCATGTGGTTAATATCATGATGGTCGCATTTACTTCGCAGAAAATTACATGGTACCTATTTTAGGATGTATCGACCTGGGAGCTCTTGTCATTTAAAAGAATCCCCGTCTCAAAAGTGATTCGAATACCAGACTACCGTGCCGACAGATAAGTGTGCTGGTCGCTAATCCACTCCATCTCCCTATTGATTAGTACTCAAATTGAAATAAAAAATAGTTGACTCACTACACTAGAGGACACACAAGACAGCGGAAATATTGAAAGCTAAAGGGATAGCGAAATGCGAATCTGTCGCTCCCACAGCGGATCGATGAAGGAACAAGTGTGCTCAGACAAATGGTAATCAAAGAACAAACACTTCAAATATTCCATTACCGACATTCTTTTTCGTAAGATTATTAAAGTGTCGGATAGCATCCTATCACAGCTGACAGGTTTTAAATATTTAGGAATCTCTGCTGAATTGTTAATGGGACATGAGACGCGCGGTCAGATATGATGACAGCAGGAGGCGGTCACAATGTCAGCACAGGATTTAATGGTTTTAAAAAAGATTCCCTTTATGCATTCACTGGAAGCAGTTATCAACTATCCTCTTTATTATCTTTCTTTATATGTTTGTCCGCTCTGTGGCGAAGGGATTATGGACACAATTCGTAATCCCACATACTGCGTTCACACAGCTGCGGGTGATTTGACAGCAGACCGCCTTTCATTGAATTGCATATAATGGTATGGGCGCAGGTCTTTCAGAAAGCAGTGGCAAACAACTGAACGTAAACTTGGCAAGAAATTACAAACTACGCAAACAATGATGGGATTGACTGCGACGTCCTATAAAGGATATGAAACTAACTAACTGTTATATGTTTGCTTTATCCGGCGATTAGATGTTTGTTGCGTATTCATTACGAGACGTTCAGTCAACACCAGCATTTATCAGCTGTTGTTGATGTACTAGGCAAGTGTTACGTTCAGTGGTTTGCCATTGCTTTCTGAACGACCGGCTCCCATAGCCAGCACGTTATAACACTGCCCGACATGGTCTGCTGCATAAATCGGTCGCAGCTGAGCTTCGAACGCCTGGTACCCGGCTCACGAACCACGTTCGCAAGCCTTTCGGCCGCGGAGACCGGTGTCTATCGAGAATGTACCAAGTCATCTCTAGACTGGAGACTGGGGTAGAGTAGCAGCTTGACGCTGGCCTGTCTACCGGGACTGTATCAAGTCATCTCTAGACTGGAGACTGGGGTAGAGTAGCAGCTTGACGCTGGCCTGCCTACCGGGACTGTATCAAGTCATCTCTAGACTGGAGACTTGGGGTAGAGTAGCAGCTTGACGCTGGCCTGCCTACCGGGACTGTATCAAGTCATCTCTAGACTGGAGACTGGGGTAGAGTAGCAGCTTGACGCTGGCCTGCCTACCGGGACTGCATCAAGTCATCTCTAGACTGGAGACTGGGGTAGAGTAGCAGCTTGACGCTGGCCTGCCTACCGGGACTGTATCAAGTCATCTCTAGACTGGAGACTGGGGTAGAGTAGCAGCTTGACGCTGGCCTGCCTACCGGGACTGTACCAAATCATCATTAGATTGGAGACTGGGGTAGAGTAGCAGCTTGACGCTGGCCTGCCTACCGGGACTGTATCAAGTCATCTCTAGACTGGAGACTGGGGTAGAGTAGCAGCTTGACGCTGGCCTGCCTACCGGGACTGTACCAAATCATCATTAGATTGGAGACTGGGGTAGAGTAGCAGCATTAAGCTGGCCTGTATACCGGAACTGTACCAAGTCATCTCTAGCGATCAGATACCTGCTTCATTATCTTCTCTTACATATTTCTTGGGACTAGCGATCAACTATATCCTTCTTTATCGGGCAAAGCATGGAGCAGAACCCAGCAGTTTATATTGGATGGGTAGACTATGAAAAGACCGTTGACTGCAATGAGAGTGAATCCTTTTGGAAATTGATAAGACGCTTTGGAATCCCGCTGAAAATCATGAACTTAACCAAGATAAACATATAGAGACATGAGATGTAGACTTCTCCACGGAGGAAAGTTCTCAGAGGAGTTCGTTTGAAATGCGAAGAGGGGTGGTAGAGAGTTGTCATATGTTACCTTTATTATTCTTATTCACAATGGACCGAAATATAAAGAGAACAATAAGTTACTGAAGAAAGGAAATTCAACGTACTCCAACAAAGCAACTCGATAGTCTGGACTTCGCTGATGACAATGCATTCGTTTTTCAAACACTAAATCAAATGTAAGATGAACTAACCACATTGAATGGGAGATCGCAACGATTAGGTCCAAAAATGTACAGAGAAAATACAAAGATACTAAGAATAAATCGAACACATTATAGCCTATGCTCCCTTGGTGAAACCATATTTCAAGAGATGCAACAATACACCGGTCTGAGTATTTAAGTAGCAGCAGGCAAAGATGAGGGAACAGATAAAGATATTCATATTAGAAAAGAGAAGGCGAGATGGGATTTATAGCTTTGGAATATTTGTGGAGGTGAAAATAAATTAAACTTATCAATACATTTAGAATGTTTAATCCTAACGTTACATCGGTGTTACTGTATTGATCAGAAACAGACAACGATTACTGAAAAGAGTACTGACAACTACAAACACGCAAGAATTGGTACCTGTGTAGAACAAACAGACTGTGGGGCCCTTGAAGTGAATTAAACAAATACATTTTAGTCAAGAGATGAGAAGACGACAGTGAATGTGGATATGTTATACATTAGTTAAATCTGAGAGCAGTATAACTATAAATTCCTTAGTATGAAACTCTATAGGCACACGTAATAGATGACGTCTTGGAAAACCCGGAGAAGATCATTGGAGCCAAGAATTATTAATATGGGGAGAAGATGGAAGGAGCTGCATGCAATCTAAATAGATAGACGTGGGTTGATTGTCTCAGTGGGGGAATAAAGAGCGAAATAAGAATCAACGATCAACTACTTCCTTTGCTTTAACTTTGTCCCACAGTATGCTTGCTAAGATCAGTGACTAGCTACCAACTTTACTATCCTTCCTTCCAAGAGGAGTCCCTCGCTTGCAAATGACGTCTGAGCATAACCCTGGGCCGGGGCGCTGCAGATCAATGCATTATTTATTCAAATGTCTTATTTATTCAATTTCCACAGAGGCAGTGGAATGAAGAAGGGATGAAAGTGCCAGGTCTAGTACTTCGCACAGTTGCAGTGTTGACCTCCAGGGTGTCGTCATAATGCATGTGGTCATTCCCTTATGGTTTTCAGTTGTGGAGATCACGTAGCCTTTTTTACAGTCATGGTGTTATGTTGCACTCTGATTCATTTGCAGAAGTGTTAAAAGATTGTAATTGATTTCTACGCTCTGCCCATAATGTCTTGACACGTTACTATTTGTTTAAATTTAACACAAGAAAATCACACCGAGCTTTAAAAAATACTACATAAACATTAAAGGATATATGCATGACACCGATTTGTGGTGTTGTTGTTGTTGTTGTTGTTGTTGTTGTTGTTGTTGTTGTTGTTGTTGTTGTTGTTGTTTTCTCGCTCGCTTTGACCTGAAGCGTAGTCTGTACAAGTGCTACTACTTCTAGAAAAACAGTACTGATCTTTGCGTGTGAATTAGCTGTCCCTGTTACCCTGTTACCCTGTTACTGTTTCAGGGATCCCGAAAGATGCAAAGGTAGATCGTTAATATATATGGCAAATAATAGAGGGCCAAGAATAGAGCCTTGCGGTACTCCAATATTGAAGGTAGTGGTTTGAGACAGAGATTTATTATGTGATACTACTTGCTTTCTGTTTGATAGAAAAGATGATATTAGAGTGACTACATTAGGGCCAATTTTCATTGTCTCGAGTTTTTTAATTAAAATAACATGGTCTATCATATCAAATGCTTTCTTGAAATCAATAATCACAGTTCCACATAGATTGTTGTTGTTTATATTCTGGTGCCAATTTTCTATCATGTTAGTTAGGGCCGTATGGCAAGAATATTTTGGCCGAAATCCTGATTGGCTGTCAACAATAAGCTTGTTGCGAACTAAATACTGTAATGTTACTTTATGGATGTGTTTTTCTAGTGGCTTAGATAGTGATGATAGTAAGGAAATGGGTCTGTAATTGTTCGGGAGACCATTGTCCAATGAACCAGATTTAAGATGAGGGTACACTTTAGCGATTTTGAGAGCTGATGGAAAGTGGCCTTTGGTGAGACACTGATTATATACATAGGTTAGTGATGTACAGATAACTGGCGCAGCACAACGGAGAATCCGGTTGCTGATTCCATCTAACCCAGATGAGGTTGTGTTTTTTTAGGTTACTGAGATAAGTGAATACATCAGTGATTGTCATTAGCGGTATGTCGGAAAGAATATCGCGGGAGCATCTATTCTCGCAAAACGATGACAATAAAGATAAGTTGCAAGGAGAATTAGGTATTGAAGCCTTCAACTGGTCTATGTCAGTTTGAAAAAAATTACTGAATTGGTCGCATGTAATATGATTTGATGGTAAAGAATTTCGGAAGTTATACTTGTTTGTCAAGGTGTTAATTGCTTTCCATATATCCCTTACTATTTGTTTTATCCATTAATATGTTCTTACAGTAATTTTTCTTTTCCCGTCGTATGTTATATTGAACTTTGTTTCTAAGAGTATGGTATGCACTTAGATCCCGCTTTTTATGTGCTTTATCTCTGTCTCTCATAATTTCAAGTATTTCCTGGGTGATCCAAGGTGGCTTGACGTGGTATTTTACTCGAACTTCCTTGACTGGCACATGTCTATCAAAAATATCAATAAAGGTTTTCATCCAGATTTCCAGAGCATCATCCGGGTCAGAAAGCTGATAAACATTGTTTAGAGGTGAACTGAGCAAGTCCTGTAAAAATGCGTTTTGGTTGAAATTTTTGTAACTTCTATATTTTACACTTATGTGTTTATGTTTAAGAGTTTTAATTCCTTTTTTAGACCACGTGCAGCATATTGGGAAGTGATCGCTCATTGCACAATTGGGTACGGTGCATTCTATGATGTTGTCTGAGCAAGTTACATAAATGTGATCTATGACTGTTGAAGATGACTTTATTACTCTAGTAGCTTGTTGTACTATTTGTTGGAAATTGTATGATGCAATTATATTTCCCCATATTATGTTGGATTTGTTGGTGTCAATGTTAAAGTCTCCGAGTAGTATAATTTCCTTCCCAGAAGCGAAAACCACATCCATCATGGTAGTGAAGTTGTCGTACCAGACGTGTCCAGCACTGGGATTTCGATAGAGGTAGCCAATTATCAGGGGTGTGCGGTTTTGAAGTTTTAGCTCTAACCAAATACATTCTATTTCGCAAGTTTCAAAGTTTAGCCTACGGTGAGCATTTAGTAAATTAGAAATATAGGTTACTATGCCTGTCTCTTGTTTCTTACAGGGATCCCTTCTAAAAACTGTGTACCCTTTAATAGAGATGTCCTCATCTGAAATTTTATCATTAAGCATACTTTCACTAGGCCGAATAAATGAAAATTTTGATTAAGAATAGAAGATAACTCTGGTAGCTTGTTAAATAAGCTGCAAATGTTTAAGTGTCCAAGGCGTATTCCTGACTTATTGAGCCAGTGTTGCCACTTCTCAGACATATCATCCATGAAGAAAGTGTAAATTAGTCAAAGTTAAAAAGAAAAATACAAGATCATAAAGAAATCACAATTACATTAACTTACAAAATATCAGTAATACAAATCGATAAGTAAATGACAATATTATAACGATATAACTAATTAGACCAACGAATATAATGCAAACAAGGAACAAAACGAATTAAAGAACATACAACAAATAATTAACCTGAAAAAACTACTTCACAAGCTAAGTACCAACTGTTATCCAAAAGAATCAATAAATGACTATACAAGTCAATGTCTCTGTTTAAAGCGGGGAGTGAAGACCCCCTCACTCAAATTATTAACGCGATAAAAAGTATTATAAAAGATATCTACGCGTCAACCTCTGTGACATCAATACGAGTCAATGTTTACAACCACGTACAATCTAATACGTTGCTTTATAAATCAATAAGAGAAGAGAAGAGAAATGAAGAGAAGAGAAGAGAAGAGAAAGAGAAGAGAAAGAGAAGAGAAAGAGAAGATCAAGACATGAGAGACAATGTCGTATTGAGAATGTACATAATATTTACACAACTATTCTAACATTGATACCGAAATATCTGGGAGCTAGTTTTTCCTGAGCTACAGGCAAGCTTGTTGACCTAGCCCTCCCGACGCTTCCCCACACAGGGTCACCTACTTGTTTTCTAGAACTGTTTAAATTAGTTAGTTAGTTAGTCTTTCCTCTCGAGCGCAAGGCGGCGCATAGGGCAGACGTCATGGCTCTCCATGCTTGGCGGCTCGCTGCTACCTGTTGTAGATCTTGGATGTTCACTTGGCCGTTGAATGAGCCTTCTCTGATGATGATTCTACGCAGGGCCTCTCTTGGTCTTCCCCGTTTTCTTTTCCCTACTGGTGACCATAAGAGGGCTTTGTTGGGTAGTCTAGTCTTGTCCATTCTGAGTACATGGCCGATGTAGTTCCAACGGCGTTTTCTTATAAAATTTGATACAATATCTTGCTTAGTCTCTTGTCTTATTTGCTTATTGGTTCTGAAGTCTGTCCAGTGGAGGTTTAGAATTCTTCTAAGACATTTGTTCTCAAAATTATCATTTTTTTTTATCTAAAGCTACCGTTGATTTCCAACTCTCATATCCATACGTTACCACTGGAATCACACAAAAGTTGACGATTTTAAGTTTCGTTTGCTGAGTGTCTTTGACTTCCAGATGTTTGACAGTTTATTGAAGGCACCAGATGCCAGTGCGATTTTAGATCATATTTCTGGTGTTGAGTCCCCTGTAGATGTCATTTTGCTTCCTAGGTATGTGAAGCTGTTGTCTTTTTCATGAACGTGGTTGTATAATTTGGTGTCGTCTGAACTGTTGGTAAGATCAATAGTCTTTGTTTTTGTGGTGTTAATTTGGAGACCAATTTGTCCTGAAACATTTTGGAGATGATTTATTTTCTCTTGGGCATCTGAGTGTGTTGAACTTAAAAGCACTATGTCGTCGGCAAAGTCTAGGTCTTCTAGAATTTTGTCAACTCAATTGATACCCATATTTGAGTTTTTTGTGCATTTGCGCATGACTCAGTAGATAGCTATTCCAAAGAGCATCGGTGATAAGACACAACCCTGTTTCACTCCTGTTTCCACTGAGAACCAGTCAGAGATGCCTAATTTTGTTCTTATGCAGCAACGTGTCTCTTTTGGAATTTAACAAGTTTGAGCAAAGCATCATAATATTTAGAGCCAGAAATCTGGTTCTGAAACAACCGGAAGTTTTATGATGGCGGTTTGTCGAGCCGCCGATCAACCTTCCCAAGCCAAGCTAGAAAGAAACATGTCCCGGCATCTTGACCTTGACCGGAAACTATTTAAATGCAATGGAGAAAATTAGATTTCATTCTTACGTCAGAGTACGTGACCTTTGTCTGTTCTAATAAGTAGTTCGAAAGGATATGGTCTGTATACACAACTAAAATAAACTAGCAGTTATTGTGGAAATATTGCTCCGGCTAATACAGTGGTTCTCAACCGGTGGGGAATTCTCCCTCGGGGGGAGGGAGGATTTTAGGGTTTCCAGGGGGAATTAAGATTATTTCAAGATCGCATTAATACAAGAACCAGTTACTTGATATTGTTTTCCCCTCTAAACTTCACGGTTCTGTACTTCTCACCCTAATGAAATTTGTTTTATAGCGTAAGTAGACCCGCAAATCACCCGCAAATCACGTTTTATGTAGATGTCTACACTTATGTAGTGTTATTTACTTAGTATGTGTTATTAAATTTAGCTTCTATTTTTATGTATACTGTGTAAGGGTGGGGGATTTATAGGGAGTAAATTCGAAAGGGGGGAATGACGTTCTGAATATACGGTAAAGGAGGGCATGTGCCAAGAAAGGTTGAGAACCACTGGGCTAATAACTAGTGATGTAGATGATGAAACTGCCAATTATGCAACTATTTTTAAATTGTTTTCCTGCAACATATTTACTATGTATCATCTGTCACGGAATGATCGGTCCAATTGTCTGTATATTGTATGTTAACGTTTTATTGCTGTCAGTTTATATTTTTTTTTTTCTCGAAAGCGAAACTCAGACCATAGTACACAGAATTTAAAATAAAATGTCGCAGCACGAAAGACCAATCGAAAAAGATATTACATAGTATATGATTAATAAGCCTTTGGTTAATCGCTTCAAATATAAATATGAATAAAATTAGCGGGATTGGGGTAAAGCTGTGGAAATGTAAACAATATAAAATAACATAAAGTAATGCAGCCTTATGGAGAAGAATATGGGGGAAAAAAACATGACGTTGTGGCTACTACCATCAACAGCAAACAATGACATACACAAAGCACAACACATAGTCACGGGAAAGATACGTTTATATTTGTGTTTTCTGTGTTTATTTGCTTGCCGACGAAGGCTAGTCGTAGCAACGTCCTGTATTTTCCGTAATTGTACTCTGTAATGCTGCATTACATTTCATTACATTACATTGGCACCTTGCCGTCTTGACAGACGATAGTTTGTGCTTTAAAAAGGCATAATAACTTTTACCTATGGCGGTAGCGAATGTGACTGATAAGGCCAATTTGCGCTGTGAATGTCCGTTCACAGTGGGTGCATGTGAACACGTGGTCATTTCCACCATCATGCACCATCTTACGTCTCAAACGCTCGGTGTGTGACTTATCTGCAATAATTTTCTCCTTTGTCTTTATTCCATTTCTGATGTTTGCCCTCCATGCAACATGTTCAGCGGCGACTTGCTCCCAATGTGCATTATCAATGCCTGTATCAGTCATGTCCCGCTTACACACATCTTTGTATCGTAGTAGAGGCCGACCCTGAGATCTCTTACCCATCTGTAATTCACCAAAAAAGATATCCTTTGGTATTCTACCATCATCCATCCTCCTAAGATGTCCTATCCATCTAAGTCTACGAAGACTGAGCATGGAATAAACTGTCACACAACCTGATCTTTCCAATACTTCAGTATTTGTGATTTTGTCTTGCCACTTAATACCAAGAATTCTTCGCAGACACCGCATATGAAAGCTGTTTAAATTGTTCTCTTGGTGTGAGTAAGTTGTCCAGGTTTCACTGCCATAAAGAAGAGTACTAAGGACACAGGCTTGATAGACAAGGACTTTTAGTTTTGGCAGTAAGCTTCCTGTTCTCCCAGACTCTTTTTCTTAACCTGTTCATTGTTGTTGCTGCCTTACCAATCCGGATGTTGATTTCCTGATCTAGGGATAATTTGCTATTTACCACTGATCCTAGATATGTAAAATGGTCTACCATCTCTAGTTCGGCGTCGTCAATAAAGATTGATGGTACCCCATGTGCACCTTGTGACATAATCTGTGTCTTCTTTTTGCTAATTGTTAAACCACATTCAGAACAAGCATTGGAGAATGCAGATAGTAGACATTGCAATTCTTCCTCAGAGTGGGTCGTAACTGCAGCATCATCTGCAAAAAGCAACTCTCTGATCAGTACCCTCCTAATTTTGGTCTTGGCCTTCAATCTTTGAGCATTGTAAAGGCCGTCATCTGAGCGTGAGTGAATGTATATACCACCATCCTGATCACGAAAGGCATATTTCAGTAGAAGTGAAAAGTATATTCCAAAGAGGGTGGGAGCTAGTACACAACCTTGCTTAACTCCACTCTTGATTTCAAATTCTTCAGAAGTTGCACCATCAAACTTGATTTTACCCTTCATGCCTGTGTGGAACGATTCCTACAATGGACAGAAGAGTTGGTGGGCAGCCAATATTCTTTAGTGCCTTGAACAGACCCTCACGACTGACCTAAATCAAATGCCTTTGTGAGGTCGATGAAGGCAATAAACAGTGGTTGATTCTGTTCACGGCATTTTTCTTGCATTTGTCGCAATGAGAATATCATATCAGTGGTAGACCGGTTCTGTCGAAAGCCACACTGTGATTCGGGGTAGACTTGATCTCTTAGGACTTGAAGTCTGCGCAGAACAATTCTGGCTAATACTTTTCCCACTCCTGATCTTGCCCACTCCTGATAACCTCTATTGGAATCCCATCCTTACCTGGAGCCTTGCCAGATGCAAGTTCATTTATAGCACACTTAACTTCTGTTATGGTGGGAAGTGTGTCCAGGTGGTCAAGGGTTGGTAGAGCCTCTATGGCATCATCCGCTAGTTTGGTCTCACTTGAGTAAAGCTCCAAATAGTGCTCTACCCATCTGTCCATCTGCTGTTTCTTATCAGTGATGATTTCTCCAGTCAAGGTTTTCAATGGTGCACTTCTTTTGATCACTGGACCACAGGCTTTCTTTATTCCTTCATACATGCTTCTTAAGTTTCCCTTATCACTTGCGATTTGAATGGACTCACATAACTTGATCCAATAATCATTTGCACACTGCCTGGCAGCCTTTTGCACATCCTTCCTAGCTTGCCTTAGCTTACTCAGAGTGTTACGCGTTGGTCTTTCCTTGTTTCTTAAGAGAGCTTTCTTCTTCTTATCAATCAAGGGCTGCAGAGTCTCGCTGTTTGCCGCAAACCAGTCCTGCCTCTTATGATCCACAGTGCAATAAACCCCTACAGCAGTTTTATAAAGAGTTTCCTTAATTTGACCCCACTTTTCATTTACTGCACAATTTTCTGGTGTATCAGTGAAAGCGTCTTCAAGTTGCTGTTGAAACTGAAAGCACTTTTCAGGATCGTGAGTGTTAATAATATTAATCCTGGGGCTAGATTTGTGTTTAGCTGTGTAGATTCTCTTTGGTCTCAGTCTAACCCTTGCAACACCCAAAGAATGATCCGTATCACAGTCAGCACTGTGGTAACTTCGAGTCAATGATATATGGTTCAGATGTTGTCTCCGTGTGATGATGAAGTCCAGCTGGTGCCAATGGCCGGATCTTGGATGTTTCCATGTGACCTTATGCATCTCTTTTGTTTTAAAAAAGGAGTTTGTAATACATAGGTCATTACTGGTGCAATGCTCCAGCAGCCTTTGCCCATTTTCATTCATGCGACCGATGTTGTATTTTCCAAGGCACAATGGCCATGAACTCGAGTCCTTGCCCACACGAGCATTGAAATCACCGAGCATATAAATGTAGTCAGATTTTGGAACTGCCTTGATCACGGAGTCTAACTCCTCATAGAACGAATCCTTCACATCATCAGAGGAATCGAGTGTCGGTGCATATGCAGTAATAATGGTGGCAAACCCACAAGAGGTTGCCAAGCGCAAGGATAATAGTCTTTCATTTCCTCCTGCTGGAATTTCAATCATTCCCAGTAGCGAATTCTTCACTGCAAAGCCCACACCGTGTTGCCTTTTTTCTGCCTGCCCTCTACCCTTCCAAAAAAAGGTGTAATTGTTTTCCCTGAGTGACCCTTCCTCAGCGAGGCGAGTCTCCTGCAGGCCAGCAATATCAATGTTAAGACGAGTGAGTTCGGCATCAATCACAGCCGTTTTCTCACATCGTCAATATTGGTCAAGTCAGTGGAAAATCCTGGACACATGGTTCTCACGTTCCAGGTTGCAAGCCGTAGCTTGAGGTTTCTATTTTTATTTTTGTTTGTACCTGGTGCATTGGTTTTACAGCCTGCGATTAGATTTTGTCCTAGCCCCAAGCACCCATTGAAGCAGGCAGGCTGTAGCGGATCAGCACCCAATTGGCCGGGGGCTGCCCAGCTTGAGGCGGGCGGTAGCTGATCAGTGACACCTGTAGGTGTCTCCCACCGTCAGAGGCAACGCGTGGCGCCCCATGTCTACGCCAATTGACAGGGACTTAACCCGTAACAGTTGCCTCTTCGCTTTGATTCCGAGACCAGTTAAGACCAGGGATGGAGTTATTGCCTCTCCATAGCACAAAGCCTGGGCTAAAATATAGAGATCATGTGTTGCCCATGCAGCATGATCCCTCTCTCGGCCTGCCTAGTTCACTCCAGAGGAAAGGTAACACCCCTACATCTGGAACAAGACAAGCTGCAGAAGCTGCCGGATCAGCAAAGCAATGCTCTAACTGTCCGCCTGTCGGAGCTTCGATCCTAGACCAGCCGCCAACCAAGGCTTAGGGCCTGGTCTGCCCTGCCATGACATTTTGTCTTTAGCTTGCATTTCCTCGCACCAGGGTAAGTCTTGTACCCTGCCAATTGCGCTCTTCCGCCCGAAGCCGTTGGCACAATGTGGGGTGTCGGGTTTGGTAAGCGCCGCCCAACATTCGGCGCTAACAGAAAGCAGGTAGTACCGTCTACTGTTATACGGTAGCTCAGTCATATCTGACTAAGACCTGACACACATAAAAGCTAAAGCTGCATTACTTCGTGTTATTTTTATATTGTTTCCACTATAAATGTGCCTGTTCGAGTAGCATGAAACGGGATACATAAGCTGACCATTTCATTCATAAGTCTTCTACTCTGTATTGCCCATTGGAGCACGGGCCATAAACAACTCAGCCAAGCCGTCTTATCTTTTGCTGTCTCATGCAGATCCTTTCAAGATTTTCTCAAATTATGCATCGTTGTCTGTAATTATATTATCCGTGCGTTTTAGGTCCCCCGATTCTATTTGCCCTGTTGGTTCTAGAAAAAGTATTTTCGGTATAAACTATTATCAGGTTTTCTCGATGTCTCTTCTTTAAACGTGCATAATATATTTCTTCTGGTCGCCAGCATGGCGGTTAGGCGTTGAGGCGTTAAGGCATGTGGCGTGTTTAGTCTTGTGGCTATGGTGTGCAAACGCATTTTCCTCATGTTGGACTGGTAGTGCATGGTTCCTTCGCCCTGCTACTGAGTGAGTGTGTGGGCACACCGTGAGCTGTGAAATTCGCGTGTAATTCTTTTACACCTGTCCTTACATTGAACTGCATGTTCGGAACGATGGCTACCGGCGGCTGCTGAATTGACTGTTTTGCCCTTTCGGTTCATGAGTGCATTTTTCGGGAGACTCCTGGGAGTCTGCGCTGAAGCTGCGGAGATCGTGCTTTGTGCGATACTTTTGGGCGAGTCGCTCTGCGGTACAAGACCGAGCCATGTGAGAAAACCCGGGTCAGTGAGGTCTTTCTGGTGACTGCCGAGTCCATCGACGATGAACTGTGGTATTCGTGGATGAATTTTGTGTTGGCATTCTGACAGCGGCATTATGCACAGTGTACCTGTGCGGGCTGTTGGATTGCCGAGACTCCTGTCTATTCCACTTTTCACATTGGTCAGTGGGGAGCATTTTGTGTGATATTCGCTGGCACGTGAATGGAGCATAATAGGGATGACCCGTTGCCATGAAGTTGGAACCTCCGACTAACTAACTAACTAACTAACTAGCATAATATATTCGATCCAGTATTATGGTCCGGTGTGACTGTGTGTTTGTTATGTGACAAATACTTGCTTCATATAGATTTTTGAAACCTATGGTGCTATTTCAATGGCTAGGTACTACGGCCATGTGCTGGAATTCTCCTAGCTGTTGGAATATTTTTCAATGACCCGGGCTCCCAGATTGACCCAGCCTAAAATGGGTACCAGGAATAGTTCTGGGGAGTAAAGACGATCAGTGTAATATTGACCACCCGTCTAGTGCAGATCGGTCCATAGGTGTATTAACATCATACACCAAGTGTGCTTTAAAGTGTGAAAAGGAAACCTTTACTCTTAATTTTTTTTTTATTAAACGTTTCTTGTATGTCTTTTACAGAACGTAGTAATTAAAACCAGTATAGCAGATTACCCTCAATCAATCATGTGCCATGCCGGAAAGCGTGGGCGGTCATGATTCGCCATTTCACTCGATCACCAGTGTCGTGGATCAGCTCAGTGTTCCTGTCTCGTCCATGCCATGTGGCCAAGCCATCCAGGTATTTTCCTCTCGGTCTTCCTCTTGGTCTGTTCCCTTCGATCTTGCCAGCTGTCACTAAGTTCTCCAGTCCATTTCTTCTCATAACATGTCCAAAAAAATTTGACTGTCTACGTCTAATTTCTCTAATCAATCTACGATTTTCATTTGTCTCTTGTAGTACTTGGTCATTGGTTTTTCTATCTGTCCATGGTATTCCATGATTACCCTACAACCTTTATAATTAGGATATAGTTGGATTTGTAATTAGTTGCTGGTTTGTAGTGTATTTCTTTTGCTGATATTCTTTCCTTCGCATGTTTCTTTTATTCCCTTGTGAATATCTTTTCAGGGGCTGGCCGAATGGTTATAATGCCCGGTTTTCCTTCGATAGACCCGGGTTCGAATCCTCGGTAAGGTGGAGGTTTTTCTGTCGGAGGCAAAATGAAAACCTTAACCTGCACAGTTCGCGCCGACTGCACTAGCCAGGTGGTCCTAATTCCTAAGGCTCAAGACCTCCCCCCATCCCCACCCCCAACCCCCGCACCCCTCTGTCCTACACCACAAGATACTATAGACAGTAGATGACAGACAGTCCTGAAAAGGACCAAGTTTGGGAGAACTCTTCTCCTGTTTTTCGTTTTGCAGATCATGTTTTCCTAGATTACTATTGTCATTTTGCGTATATATTGTTTGACAAGCCTTTGTATTTCGTGTTCACTTTCCACATGTAGTAGCTCTGTTGACGTCATTTCTTTATTTTCAAAATGGACGATTCTATCTTTCTTTGTGAAATTGTTGGCAGTTTAAAATAAAGTGGTTTATTATGTTTAGCTCATAACATTCTGTGCAGCATTCATCTTCCTCAGCTGACTTCTACGCAGTCTTACAAGAAAATAAAACACATCAACAAGTGTTGGTTACGCCCAAATCGTGTCACTGGTTTAATTTTACCAGGCAGTGAGATGAATGTCAGCTGGTTTCCTAATTATGTATTTTCCTACATACCGTGCGAAACAACAATTACGTCAGAGATTGTTGACTGTTTAAACTGGTGTGCAACAAATCATCCAGATGTACCGGAAATGCGTGAGGGTAATGTCAGTCTTTACTTCAAGCCATTTCTTTAAAGAATAAGTAAATATTTGGGCAATTATAGAATCGTGCACAATTTAGGCACAGCAACTCGACAGGATAAATAGCACGACGAAAAACTTCGATCGCTTTGGATATCATCTTTATCATGTAGCATGCCAATAAACGTGGGCGGTCATGTTTCGCCATCTCACACGATCACCATTGTTGAATCAGGTTTCTGTTGTTGTCCTGATTATGCCATGTGACCAAGCTGTTCAGATTTTTTATTCTGTGCGTTCCCTTTTCTTTTTTCCCCATGTATTTTACCATAACCTGCCCAAAATATCTTGACTAAGTCCAATTTCACTAATCAATTTACGGTTTACTTGTTTTTCTTGTAGGACTTTCTACTATGTTTTTCTGCCTGCTCAAGGTATTCTTTGCATTTTCCTCAGAAACGACATCTCCTATCCTTTTGGATTCACAACTGTCAATAACAAGGTAACAGCTTAATGAACGGTGTGACTACAAAAAGCAGAACACCTAGAACTATCAGTGGCTGGATAGAATAATCGTGTCTTTATTTAGTTGTATTTCCTTCAAGTTATAAAGGTTGTTTATAAAGTATCACTACACTTTGTTTGTAGAACATCAGTCTGTTGGAGAGTATGTTTTCCGTCTTGCAAACGTGAAATATACTCTCCAACAAACAGCTGTTCTACATACAAAGTGTAGTGAGACATTACAAACGCCCTATATTTGTTTTATTTACAGACTTTTCTAATGAATGATCATCATGTAGCAGATCTTTTGCAGTACGTCGCTTTCATTACCTCGCACTAAAAAGGTTCTCAATCACTTGCCAGTTCCCCTACCTCATACAGGTTCATGCCCACGCTATCTGTGATATCGTATGTCCATCTCCGTCCTGTTCTCCCCTTGTCTGTTCTTCCTCAAAACTGTTTTAAAAGGCAAGATCATTAATTTTATTGCACCGGGTGTTATCCCACATGGCCCGGTCTCTTTCCGTAAGGCGTCCTGTGGAAAGCGTCCTGCACAAAGCACGGGCTCAGTAGCTCTAGCGTCGACGACTCCCAGGAGTGTCCTAGAAAACCGCGCTCGTGAGCCGAACGACGTAGTCTGGAATCGAACCCACAACACATGGAGCACGTGGCAGGCAACGCCTGTGTCTTCTTCTAGTAACAATCTCTACCATTACTGTTCTTTGCTATTTACTGTGATTCTTAATATGACCAAAGTATTTCAATTTCAGAATCAGGATGTTGTCTATCAACCAACTATCTTCCATGCTCAGATCTTGCATAATGTCAGTAGTTTTCGCATTCTTAGTCCATGGTGGTCTCGGAATATTTCTATATATAACATATATATATATATATATATATATATATATATTGGTGTCAGGTCTTAGTCAGATATGACTGAGCTACCGTATAACAGTAGACGGTACTACCTGGTTTCTGTTAGCGCTGAACGTTGGGCGGCGCTTACCAAACCTGACACCCCACATTGTGCCAACGGCTTCGGGCGGAAGAGCGCAATTGGGAGGGTACAAGCCTTACCCTGGTGCGAGGAAATGCAAGCTAAAGACAAAATGTCATGGCAGGGCAGACCAGGCCCTAAGCCTTGGTTGGCGACTGGTCTAGGATCGAAGCTCCGACAGGCGGACAGTTAGAGCATTGCTTTGCTGATCCGGCAGCTTCTGCAGCTTGTCTTGTTCCAGATGTAGGGGTGTTACCTTTCCTCTGGAGTAAACTAGGCAGGCCGAGAGAGGGATCATGCTGCATGGGCAACACATGATCTCTATATTTTAGCCCAGGCTTTGTGCTATGGAGAGGCAATAACTCCATCCCTGGTCATGACAGATGGGTAGAGCACTATTTGGAGCTTTACTCAAGTGAGACCAAACTAGCGGATGATGCCCTCAACGCCATAGAGGCTCTACCAACTCTTGACCACCTGGACACACTTCCCACCATAACAGAAGTTAAGTGTGCTATAAATGAACTTGCATCTGGCAAGGCTCCAGGTAAGGATGGGATTCCAATAGAGGTTATCAGGAGTGGGCAAGACACACTCACTATACAGATCCACCAGCTAATAGAGCTATGCTGGCGTGAAGGACAAGTCCCACAGGATTTCAAAGATTCAAGCATCATAACACTGTACAAGAACAAGGGCGATCGGAGCGACTGCAACAACTATAGGGGTATCTCACTTCTGTGTATTGTTGGAAAAGTATTTGCCAGAATTGTTCTGCGCAGACTTCAAGTCCTAGGAGATCAAGTCTACCCCGAATCACAGTGTGGCTTTCGACAGAACCGGTCTACCACTGATATGATATTCTCATTGCGACAAATGCAAGAAAAATGCCGTGAACAGAATCAACCACTGTTTATTGCCTTCATCGACCTCACAAAGGCATTTGATTTGGTCAGTCGTGAGGGTCTGTTCAAGGCACTAAAGAAGATTGGCTGCCCACCAACTCTTCTGTCCATTGTGGAATCGTTCCACACAGGCATGAAGGGTATAATCAAGTTTGATGGTGCAACTTCTGAAGAATTTGAAATCAAGAGTGGAGTTAAGCAAGGTTGTGTACTAGCTCCCACCCTCTTTGGAATATACTTTTCACTTCTACTGAAATATGCATTTCATGATCAGGATGGTGGTATATACATTCACTCACGCTCAGATGGCGGCCTCTACAATGCTCAGAGATTGAAGGCTAAGACCAAAATTAGGAGGGTACTGATCAGAGAGTTGCTTTTTGCAGATGATGCTGCAGTTACGACCCACTCTGAGGAAGAATTGCAATGTCTACTATCTGCATTCTCCAATGCTTGTTCTGAATTTGGTTTAACAATTAGCAAAAAGAAGACACAGATTATGTCACAAGGTGCACATGGGGTACCATCAATCTTTATTGACGACGCCGAACTAGAGATAGTAGACCATTTTACATATCTAGGATCAGTGGTAAATAGCAAATTATCCCTAGATCAGGAAATCAACATCCGGATTGGTAAGGCAGCAACAACAATGAACAGGTTAAGAAAAAGAGTCTGGGAGAACAGGAAGCTTACTGCCAAAACAAAAGTCCTTGTCTATCAAGCCTGTGTCCTTAGTACTCTTCTCTATGGCAGTGAAACCTGGACAACTTACTCACACCAAGAGAACAACTTAAACAGCTTTCATATGCGGTGTCTGCGAAGAATTCTTGGTATTAAGTGGCAAGACAAAATCACAAATACTGAAGTATTGGAAAGATCAGGTTGTGTGACAGTTTATTCCATGCTCAGTCTTCGTAGACTTAGATGGATAGGACATCTTAGGAGGATGGATGATGGTAGAATACCAAAGGATATCTTTTTTGGTGAATTACAGATGGGTAAGAGATCTCAGGGTCGGCCTCTACTAAGATACAAAGATGTGTGTAAGCGGGACATGATTGATACAGGCATTGATAATGCACATTGGGAGCAAGTCGCCGCTGAACGTGTTGCATGGAGGGCAAATATCAGAAATGGAATAAAGTCAAAGGAGAAAATTATTGCAGAAAAGTCACACACCAAGCGTTTGAGACGTAAGATGGTGCATGATGGTGGAAATGACCACGTGTTCACATGCACCCACTGTGAACGGACATTTACAGCGCAAATTGGCCTTATCAGTCACACTCGCTACCGCCATAGTTAAAAGTTATTATGCCTTTTTAAAGCACAAACTATCGTCTGTCAAGACGGCAAGGTGCCAATGATGATGATATATATATATATATATATATATATATATATATATATATATATATATATATATATATATATATATATATATATATATATATATATAATGTATATAGCATATACATTCAAAACCCTCTCTTTTATTCTTTGGTGATTGCGACATGGTCCAGGACTCACAACCCCAAGTTGCCAAAAGGAAGATTCATGTTCTCAAAGTATATTTCTTCTTCTTCTTCTTCTTCTACGTTCATCAGGAGTTTTTTTTTCTTTTTCGGACGTGATTGCGTTGTGCCTGTTTACTGCAGAGATGCGTTCTTGTGCCGTTAGGCCGACACATCCGACTTCTACGGGCATTTGTTGACCGGGTTAACCTTCCCGGGAAAGTTTGTTTCCATTCCCTTGTGTTATGCCTTAGGCTAAAATGTTCTATAGAGACTGTTTTGCTGTATGGCAGTGAGTCATGGAACGTGCATAAACAACTTAGGAATATCTTGGAGATCTGTTTGTTCTCCTTTACGCACAATGAATTGTTAACTTTCTTCTGTAATTATGTCACTTTCTGTGCCAAAATATTGTTGATAAACTTTGATCTCTTTCACTAATTGCTTTTCTCTTCAGTTATATTGTGTTTAATTTTTCAGTCTAAAGTGCCCTCCCATTGTCCTTCCCGTTGATCCAAGCCATTGTGTAATGAGTTATCTAACCGTTTACATTTGCTTGGGGTATACTATAGACAGAGATTAAGATAATACAGGTCAAGTAAAGGCTGAATTTTTAGAAAATGAAAAGTATTTTATGCAATAAGTACTATCATTGAATGTCAGCAAGAGAGTGTTGAAATTATATATAGAACCTGTTCTGCTGCATGGCAGAGAATCATGAAACGTAAAAGAACAAATTAGGAAAAGCTTGAAAGCAAAAGAGGTGTGATTCCAGAGAAGAATATTGCGAATTCCTTGGACTGTCAGATTCACTAACAACGATTTTCTAGAAGAGGCTAATAAAAGTAGAACATTACATGTAACTATAAGAAAGCCTTAAACTGCGTTCTTTCTTTTGTCATGGGATAAGAAGAGAGACATTGGAAATTATCGTGACGACTGGGCGATTAGTGGGGAAAGAGGCAGTTGCGGTCCAAGATAAATGATGCTGAATGGATTTAGAAGTTGGTATGAAAGAATATCAACAGTAGAGTTGATCTACAAAACCAAATACCGAGATCTTTGGAGAGACATGAACGCCTATGGCATTTGGCGTTATACGTGATGTTGATGATTGTGATAATAATACTACAGAAATCGAGCTTCCCTGGTGATTACTTCTACTGTATATCTAGCCATAGTGCAAATCGTACACTTGTGATCCCGTTGATCCACGCTAGAAAAGACCTTCGCAAAAGCGCATCGCGGCAACTAGATAAAACATAACCGTTTTGTTGTTGTTATTCCCGCCCTAGAGCAAAAATAACTGCTGTTGCTGATACTGCTGTCACTGATATTATAACAACATAAGAAAACTACTACTATAACTACTGCTGCTATCACTGATATTACAATAACAAGGCGAAAACTACTACTACTTTTACTGCTATCACTGATATTACAACACAGCAACAAATACCAGTACTACTACCAGTACTACTAATACAATGATCAACATTACAGCAAATTAACTATAACTGTCACTAATATTACAATGTCTACTACTACAGCTTCTAAATTTGGAGGACAAGCCACGGTATGCATGTTAATTTGGTAGTTTATTTGACTGTGGTCAAAGATCACTTTCCGTGTTCACCGATATCTCTATAAGTGCCTCTGTCTCTCCCACCATTTTCCATACGCTACACAATGAGAACCTCACCAAAGTGCACCAACTCCTTAGCTCAGGCGAGCATCAAAATGGGTATATACTACAGTCACATAAGATTTAAATATCCTTTTGTAAGTAGTCTTCTCATTTTGAAATTTAGCCCGGGCAACAGAGTTGATCCAGAACATCAAATAAATAGATCTGTGGAGAGTCATGAACACCTACACCAGCTACATGGAACAGGATGATGATGATGAGCCTGGGGCAGCGACGTGTTAGGTCTGCTTTTTTTCCATTTCCAACCGCTGAGGAATTTTTAACATGCGCAACATACACAGTGGTCCTCCGAGTTTTTCGCCCTTATCCTATGACGCTATAATCTCAACAACTACCCAATTATTCGATGAAATATTATCATTCTTATCTTGCATTGTAAAAATGCATGCAATCAACACTCACACCATGGTATGTAATTGACCTTTGTTAACTCTTTGTTTTTTACATTGTTATACGAAGTAAAGTTTTGGACTATGTACAAGCAATGAGATGAAAGAGCTAATCTCGCTGAATATGGAAACGTGGAGCAATGGGGGAGAAACCTTAGGGTGATATTTGTTTATTTCATTGAGTTAGGGGCGGACTTCGTTCCGCTAAACCACTCCGCCTTGTGAAAGTTAATGAGTTAAAAGTGACCTGAATCATTAGGCTCACCCCACAGTAATAACGCTCAAGGATGCAAAGCAAATGACTAATTCGGTAATTCAACGTGCTGCTGTCCTACTTCCTTATGACTTCATCTACATGTTCACAGCGTGTCTGAAATGTTATCCTAAAGAGAATGTGCCGGTTGGTAAGTAACATTAGTGTATCCACGCTGCAACTGAAACGACAAGTTTAACACGAGGGAGTTATACACCAAACACTAAACTTGGATCAGAAGGAGAAATGTCTACAACTTTGCGTTTTTAGCCTAGCACTTGTGAAGGTTTGTGCTTGTGTTATTATTATTTAATATTTAATGGAAATAACAGAGAAAATTCTTAACCAAGTGGATAATTTTAAATACCTAGGGGTATTTATAACATCAGACAGAAGCTGCATAATAGAGATTAAGAGCAGAATAAGGCAAGCAAACGCTGCATTTCAGAAAATTAAAAGTATCTTATGCAAAAAGTCACTGTCATTGAATGTAAGAAAGAGAGTGCTAAAGTGCTATATAGAATTTGTTTTGCTGTATGGCAGTGACCCTTGTAGTGTAAATGAACAAATTAGGGGGAACTTTAAAGCAACATAGATGTGTTTCCTAAGACGAATGTTGCGAATTCCTTGGACTACCAGAGTAACTAATGACGATTGCCTGAAAGAAGCTAATGAAACTAGAACGTTATATACAATTATAAGAAAGAAAAAAAACAGGTTTATTTGGTCTGCCGGCTTCCTGGCCTAGAGGTTAGCAACTTTTCTCCGTAATCTCGTATACTCTCGTAAGTAACGTAACGACGGTGAGAATCAGCAGTGATTAGAATCGTGTCGGTAACTTACGGGGTGTGTGAGCCGGCCGCTCAGAAAGCAATGGCAAACTACTGAGCGTAATCTTGCCAAGAAATCAACAATCAGCTGAAAGATGCTGATGTTGACAGCAATTTCCTGTAAACGATATGCAAATATTTTTTTTTTCTTTGGTCATGTGATCAGAAGAGATGCATTAGAGAACATCGTGACGACTGGAACGATCGGAGGGACCAGAGGCAGAGGCAGAGCAAGAGAAATGATGCAGGATGGATTGAGACGGTGGCATGGAGGGATATCATCAGCAGAGTTGATCCAAAACACCAAAGGCCGAGATCTGTGGAGAGCCATGAAAGCCTACGCCAGTTGACAGTGTACTTGATGATGATGATAGTTTACGTGCATTTGCCGGCGACTGTGGCTAAAAGGCAGCAAACGTGTTTCACAATATAGGACATCAGTTTCGAAATCAGCCGCAGTCGATTTGGAAGCAGACTTCCTTGTGTTGATTTTTAACCATGGTTTGAGGTTGGTGATTCAGAAAGCAATGGCAAACTACAGAACGTAAACCTGCCTAGAACATCGCAAACAGTCAAATAATGCTAGGATTGATTACAACGTCCTGCCAAGACCATGCAACTAACTTAACATGTTTTTATTAGGTCGTGAAGTTACGGGGTAAAGCTAAGAGTGATGAACTGTTACATTTACCGTACATTGTTGTGTGGTGTAGAGACACTGACAATGAATAAACAGTGTGGGGTTAAAATGAAGCTTACTAAGTGTGGTCATATTGACTGAAGAGAAGAATACCACGACAGCAAACGATAACACACAAAGAAGTATTACACAAGCTGAGACTGAAGAAAATTTTACTGAATAAAATCAAGGTCAGACAATTAAAGTATTTGGGCAAGAAACGCAACTTCTTGTTCACTGGTTCAGTGCCAAATGATAATATATCGTCAAATGTGACCTCCTATTTTGGACAGAAGGACGATATATCGCCAAACTAGGATCATTGTGTTATTTATTATCTTTCGTGTATCTTCCGTATCCTCGATACTCAGTAAACTGAAATTTAAATTATTATACTTGCTCATTTGATTATGCACCCTGTCTTGTCCAAACCTACTTGTTGTTTGGAACTGAATCAGTTAAAGAATTATGTGGAGGCAATAGTGTGCAAGAGGAATACAACGTTACATGTGTGCACAACATAAAGTGATGAACTGGAGGTAGCCTGTGTGAATGCACCATGCGGAAGCAGTACATTGGGTGTTGGAGAATCTTTTGAATCAATGTGACCTTTAAAGCGAATATGGCACTAGATGATGATGACCAAATATTCGCTAGCTTGTTAAGGATTGATAGCCGTGTAGAACTTATACAGTAGAATTACGAATTGTATCACAAGAATGCAATCTCTGTGTCGAGGATTGCACATATACAGTCATGAAATAGCAGAAGAAGAGCTCAATTCATCATTCCATCTTGTTCCTCTTGTGGTGTCGAGGTGTAGCATAAGCTGCAGGAGAGTGCCCGTTTATGAGCTTCACATATCGAGATTTCCGTTGGCTCTATTATCCCCTGTGTTAGTTCTTTATATGGCCATTCTTCTAGTTCTAATTGGTATGTGTAGCATTGCTTGTTGTGGTATACTGTCAGTTGGTAGCCTAGTTGTGTGGCCAAACCATTATGCTCACGGTTTTCAAATGAAATCTAGCGCTGCTATTACCCTCCTTTAGTATTGAGTTCATCATTTCTGGTTTTCGCTCTTCTTGATACGTGGATTATTCTTCTTAGAAATCTCATTTCCGTTTTGTAGTTTTTCTTTTCTGTCATTGTCCAAGCGGAAGAAAATCGCTTTGTAAAAAGCTTCTCATGAGCTAAAGCAGAAATAACAAGGATATAGGATCTCGAAGACAGAAATGCAAGTATCTAGTCATAGGGATAACATGGGTGGGGGAGGGGGCGGGGAGGGGGAGGGGTGGTAAGATGTATCATAGAGATCAAGAACAGAATAGAACAAGCAAAGACTGCATTTTATAACAGAAAAACTAACTGTCTTGTCTAAATGAACATCTTGTGCAATAAATCCCTATCATCAGAGGTTAGAACATGAATTCTGCCATTTTACATAAAACTAGGTTTTAACATTCATTCATTCAGTAGCATGTCCTTTGCAGAACCTCGCTCCCATAACAACCTTCCGGAAAACCTCTCGATCATAAGCAAGATGTCCCGCGTCCGATACACTCAACTAGAGATCATCTGCCACACCCTGCACCCAACATCTCTTTGGCCTTCCTCTTCCTCTCTTCCCAGGCTTATAATCTCCATTATTGTTCTCTCTAAACTTTCGTGACTTTTCAAGTGACGAAATTTTTAAATTTTCATCGTTTTATCGTCTTTAATAGCCAACCTTCTTCAATATTCAGCTCTTGAAGTATGGATTCATTTGTTCTTTTCTTTATCCAAGATATTAATATATGGCTGCGAATTCTGGACAAGCGGATTACAAGTACTTTATTGCACATGCTATAGCTACAACGGTTGTAGATCTTATGTCTTCTCCACAACCAGTACTGTGTTTTCTGCATAGATTTATTATTATTATTATTATTATTATTATTATTATTATTATTGCCGGCTTCCTGGCCTAGAGGTTAGCGACTTTTCTCTGTAATCTCGTATACTCTCGTAAGTAACGTGACGACGGTGAGAATCGGCAGTGGTTCGAATAGCGTCGGTAACTTACGGGGTATGTGAGCCGGCCGCTCAGAAAGCAATGGCAAACTACTGAGCGTAATCTTGCCAAGAAATCAACAATCAGCTGAAAGATGCTGATGTTGACAGCGATGTCCTGTAAAGGATATGCAAAACATTTATTATTATTATTATTATTTTTATTATTATTATTATTAGCATCATTATTATTATTATCTCCAAGTTAAATTCATGACCTCTTTCGTGTTTACTTCCTTATATAAACACATGTCTGTGTTACGATTAGACATGTGTTATATTAGCCAACACTGTTACGAATATTACTTCAGCTTTAGCTTCCTAATACAGATCACATTTTACCTGACTGAGAAGCGAGCATTTTAGTCCAACTGACCGGTGTTGGGGGTGAACCCCCTACCTCAACATAAGCATACCGGATGTTTAAGAGCGAGAGATCTTATCCCCACCTCCAACAACGTTAATGAACTATAATATCCAGGGATGATCATAACATCAGATGGGAGATGTGTGGCAGAGTTTAAAAGCAGAATAGGTCAAGGAAAAGATGCATCTCGGAGAAAATGAAAAGTATCTTATGCAATAATCACCGGATGTCAGAAAGATAGTAATGAAGTGTTATATAAAGCCTGTTCCTTTGTGTGGAAGGGAATCATAGAACCTGGAGGAAAACCTTAGAACGAGCTTGAATGCAACGGAGGTGTGGTTTTTAGGTGAGTATTGCGAACGTCTTGGACTGCCGGAGTAAGTAGCAACCTTTGCCTGGAAGAGGCTAATGGCAGTATAATAATATATACAATTATAAGAAAGAGACAAAAGTGTTGTTTGATCATATAATGAGAAGAAAGGTATTGGGAAACATCATAACGATTGAAAATATCACCGAAATAAGAGACAAGGGTTCACCGAAGGAAATGATACTCAGTGAACTGGGACGGTGGCATGGGGGATTTCAATAGAAGAGCTGATCCAGGACATCAAGAACCAAGCGCTGTGGATTTATATGCACACTCACACCATGTTACAGTGTACATGATGTTGATCCATATGCTTCTTTTGCCTCGTTACATCGTTTTATATATTTTAAGGCTAATCATATTGTTATGGTTATTTTTAATGAAAATTATTTTCCCGTTAGTTTTAAGATGTCATCAGTCATCTATTTCCTTCAGCTTTGGAATAATTGTTTCTGCAGCCAATCTGGCGGAGTTTATCTATATTTTCCATTGATCACATTCCGAAACAGAATTTCTAGATCAGACCACGTATCACTTTTGTTAAAGCGTATGTCATTACAGTATCAATGACTACATGATTTGCCTAGTACGGGGAGAGTCTTCTAAAAACAGCATATAATTATTTCGTGAAGGAACGACTGATCGTAACATTTCCCACTGGTAAAAATAGATAGAAATTGACAGGTTATTTCTATGTAAATACTAGAAACGGGAAAATAAAGGCGTTCATGTCTACAAATATATCAGAATTATGAACATATGCACCAAGAACATTGAGATATAAATATAATATAAATTTACAATGAGGAATATATGCATCAAGAACATTTTTTTTTTGCATATCGCTTACAGGACGTTGCAGTCAGCATCAGCATTTTCAGTACTAGGCAAGATTACGCTCAGTAGTTTGTCATTGCATTCTGAGCGACCGGCTCACTTACCCCGTAAGTTACCAACGCGGCGAGAACCGCTACCGTTTCTCGCGCACATTACGTTACTCACGAGAATATACGGGATTACGGAGAAAGACGTTAACGCTTTGGCCAGGGAGACCGGCATCAAGAACATTAAATTAATAATATCTTGCCATAATAATGATTGTTCTTAGCTACTTAATAAATAGCATATCGATACTAACCCTATGCTACCAATGTCAAATTTGGACATTATTCAAATAACGCATGTAATAAATCAACACATGTGAGATGAGATGCTTGAGGAGAGCTGCCAACTTAACTATCCGAGACTGAATAGGAAATTATGTTATCACACATACAGTGGGATCAACACATTGTGATACATATATTGAAAGGCAGAAGATCAAATGGTTTGGCTATCTGGATAGAATGCAACACCATTACCCACCAATACTGAGCTACATCAAAGAATATCTTATACAAGAGGAAAAGGACGCCCGAGAAGAAAATGGATTAACGATAGCAAAGACATTGTACAGTCACACGGAATGACACTGTCCAGTGTCACCCATCGGGCGCTGAAGCGCCAACTGTTCCTCCCCACGACTCTTGACGGAAAATGATGATGACTTAACTACTATTAGAAGCGGGTGCTTTGGTTTAACAGTTGGGACACTACGCTGACAATGGCTTAAGCGCTGTCAGACGAGGGTCCGATGCCAGCTCTCGTCGTTCGCCACGGGAGGAAAAGACTGGCCGCCTAAACCTGCATGTACTCTGATTTAACGTGATGCGATTATCCAAACACTTCACAAACCCACAGATGGCTCCAACTACATGACTTGTTTTAGCCACTATTGGATGCTGCAACGAACATTTTGTGCGGCGTATGTCTCAAGTCACGTCTGTATATTAACCCGTGCTATATCGAGTAAAGTCTAGTCATCTCAGGAGCAGTCAACGGTTGGGAGAAACACAGATAATTGCAAAGAGGGTTTCAGGTTCAGGTTGCATGTAGTATTGCACTAGTGTGTTAACTGGACTCATACGGGAAACAAATATAAGTAACACTGTAACCTACCATGGTTAACGTAAGAGATAACTAAGGAGGGTTGGCTTGTGACTACTTCCTTTGTGCCAAAGTAAACTTAGCTGCAAATGCCAACCATTAATGAATAAATATAAAGGGCTTGGCCTAGATTAATTGCGAGAATGGCTTAATTGAGAGGTAAAAGACACAGGAAGAATACAGTCTTACTTAGGGCAAAATGTAGCTTGGCGCAGGTTTTGTTTATTATAATGTAATGTCTCTTTCCATTTCAGACATTTTATACTTCAGAATGGAAGTGTTGGGACAGTTGATCCAACTGACGGTGTTAAGTTGCGTACTGGCGGCCGCCCAATGGAGAACTCGAACCAATCGATGTCTGTTAGTAGGATCTTTCAATGTGAAATGGTTTACTGTGACCAAATCTGCTGACGAGAACGTCATGAGCATGCTGGCTGATATAATCCAGCGCTATGATGTCATGCTAATGATGGAAATCAGAGATGATAATCGACAGACAGCGATGAATCGTCTGTGGGGGATGATCAACACAACCTCGCCGTACGGACTCTCCTTGAGCAAGCCACTTGGTCGTTATCCCAACCGTTATAGTGAGCAGTATGGTTTCTTTTACCGCCTGGGCAAAGCCTATCTAGTGGATACGTTTCAATACGATGACTCGGCCATTGATGAATTTGAAAGAGAACCATATTCGGTTTTAATCAAAACGTCCCACAGGTCATCGCAACCAGGTACGGCTTTCATAGGCGTCCACACCCAACCCAAAAATGCTGTGACGGAAATGGCAAGTATGGTTGAGGTGACAGATTTGGTTCTACAACTCTGGAACACAGAAAAAGCTGTTATTCTAGGAGACCTGAATGCAGACTGCAGTTATATGTCCGCGACTGCTCTCGCGCAGACACCACTTAAGGTAGATCATAGATTCACCTGGCTGATCCCAGACACGGCTGATACCACAGTCTCTCCACACACCAACTGCGCATATGACCGCATTATTGTTACAGACTCTGTGGAAAACAGTGGTGGATCAATCTTTAACTACGAAACACAGTATTCCCTGACCACTGAGGAAGCGAGAGCTATAAGCGATCACTTCCCGGTTGAAGCGCATATATGCTAGTTTAGTCATTAGGCGCATGTGTTACTTCATTTGTTTTATTTAAATCAATAATCTTTCGACCCCCTCAGCAATGAACACGATCAATAAAGGATACATGATTAGGCTTCAGATATCGCATTCATGTGAATTTTAGGCTCCAAGCACAAATCTCGGTTGAATCATACACTAGGTGTCGGCAACCTTTATATAGTGTTGTGCCGAAGCAATGTTACAAAGTCACTCAACGTGCCAACCTAAGTAAACCATGGTCTAATACAGCCTGCCAACCTAAGTACACCATGGTCTCATTCAGCCTGCCAACCTAAGTACACCATAGTCTAATACAGCCTGCCAACCTAAGTACACCATGGTCTCATTCAGCCTGCCAACCTAAGTACACCATAGTCTAATACAGCCTGCCAACCTAAGTACATCATGGTCTAATATAGCCTGCCAACCTAAGTACATCATGGTCCTAAAACAGCCTGCCAACCAAAGTACACCATGGTCTAATACAGCCTGCCAACCTAAGTACACCATAGTCTAATTCAACGTGCCAACCTAAGTACATCATGGTCTAATACAGCCTGCCAACCTAAGTACACCATGGTCTAATTCAGCGTACCAACCTAAGTACACCATGGTCTAATATAGCCTGCCAACCTAAGTACACCATGGTCTCATTCAGCCTGCCAACCTAAGTACACCATAGTCTAATACAGCCTGCCAACCTAAGTACATCATGGTCTAATATAGCCTGCCAACCTAAGTACATCATGGTCTAAAACAGCCTGCCAACCAAAGTACACCATGGTCTAATACAGCCTGCCAACCTAAGTACACCATAGTCTAATTCAACGTGCCAACCTAAGTACATCATGGTCTAATACAGCCTGCCAACCTAAGTACACCATGTCTAATTCAGCGTGCCAACCTAAGTACACCATGGTCTAATATAGCCTGTCAACCTAAGTACACCATGGTCTAATATAGCCTGCAAACCTAAGTACACCATGGTCTAATATAGCCTGTCAACCTAAGTACACCATGGTCTAATATAGCCTGCCAACCTAAGTACACCATGGTCTAATATAGCCTGCCAACCTAAGTACACCATAGTCTAATACAGCCTGCCAACCTAAGTACACCATGGTCTAATATAACCTGCCAACCTAAGTACACCATGGTCTAATATAGCCTGATAACCTAAGTACACCATGGTCTAACCCAAATTCGTGTGTGCAAGGGTCTTGTAACGAGCGTATTTCAAATTGTTACTTTCTGACAAAACAAGACCCTGGATACCGCCGTCCTGACAAAGGACATACGTATGACTCGGAAAAATCACATATCGTTGACAAATACAGTATTCTGATGCAATCACAGATTTGATGGGCCGTTATGCTATGCTATCTTCGTACCTGGCCACAGGTTGTCAGGCATGCTTATCTATTGTTGAATATCCTTTACCGGACATAGCAGTCAACCCTAGCATTTTTGGCTGCTCGTGATTCCTGGGCAAGTTTACGTTCAGTAGTTTGCCATTGCTTTCTGAACGACCGGCACCCATACTATTTTCATTAAAAATCCAACGTAAGGCCGTCTGCTGCAAAATCGCCCACATCTGTGTTTCGAACGCGGGTATGTGGGAATTACGAACTGCTTCTGTAACCCCTGACCACAGAGCATATACTGAAGTATAAAATAGCAATCACTCTACAGGTGGCTAACAGAATAGTGTCGCGGACACGTGGAAGACATCGTTTAGTATAAAACTGAACACCTGAGAATCAGTGGCAGACAGGCCAGTCTGTCAACTTGCTATGTTACGTGGACACAGTGGGCTTATAATGAAGTGGGTCCACTTATATATTAGACAATATATTTAACATGTTAATGCCCTTTTAGTGTCTGTATCTCCTGGCAAATAAAATTGTTAGACGCAGTTTCTCAATGCTGGGAACTGATGCTCGAGACTGCTCTTCTCGTCATAAAGGCACAGTGGCATGCGAGTACCAGCCACGAAACAAGCAGCATAAATCTTCTAAGTAAAGTCCACAACCGACGCGAAGGTTCCAAGCTCACGCTGTCACAGACCAATTCGGGTTAGAATCGTGCTGGCTGCCACATTAATATGAGTATAAATAGACTAATTCAACTTAGTACGAGTATAAATAGACTAATTCAGCTTAGTACGAGTATAAATAGACTAATTCAACACGATTATAATTATTTGATGAACTGACGTCTTCATCATTTTTCTACGAAGAAACAACAACATGCTTAGTTAGCTGTAATCCTTTTATAACAGGGAGTTGTTGTATCGCAGTGGCTTGCATGCCGACATGGTGGTCATGGGTTCCAATCCCAATCAAGGCTAATATGTTTTCTTGACATGGGCTGCTAGGTCGACCCACCTTAAACAGGTAGCCAGGAAATGTCGGCAGAAGTAATGGTGGCAGGCGTGACATTAACCAGACGACTGAACGAGTGCCGATTAATCTATACAAATATGGTGCAAGCACCATTTACCCAATATAGGTCTAAGCGTGTAAAAGGGTCCGTTACAACACGTTGTGCTCTTAGAATAAAAACATCTCATACCTAGAGTATGACAGTGTCGAGGCATGTCTATATTTGGTTGTCGCTTAATTTCAGTAAAGATCACTTTCATTGCCCATGAATATCTCCATAAATGTTCTAATCTCCTCCCATACATCACACATTAAGAGCACAGTGTATAACATCCATAACATCGGCGATTATATAAATATGTGTATACCATAATCTCATTCATTGGCACCTTGCCGTCTTGAAAGACGATAGTTTGTGCTTCAAAAAGGCATAATAACTACTACCCATGGCAGTAGCGAATGTGACTAATAAGGCCAATTCGCGCTGTAAATTTTCGTCCACAGTGGGTGCATGTGAACACGTGGACCATGATCACACATGCTATAAATCTTATGTTGTTGTTAGGTTTTCTCATTTGAAATTTATCTGTGGCAGTAGCTAAATAACTCATAGAGGTTATATCTGCACAAGATGTTATTAGAAGGCAGCAAGTCATATGGTTTGGCCATGCAAGTAGGTTACCAACTAACAGTATACCACAATAAGCAATGATGTACAGACCAGAGGGAAGCAGAGGAAAAGGCCGACCACGGAAACGATGGACGCAAGGAATAACAGAGTCCATGGGAATATCGATACATGAAGCCCATAAGCGGGCAATCTCCCACCGTTTATACTTCACCTCGACACCGCAAGGTACAAGAGGAACGTGATGAGATGAGATGAGTAGCTCATTCAGCCTGCTCCAGTTTCCAACTGCTGCTAGATTATTTAACGTGGCTCTGAGTACATGGGTTCTCTGAGTTTCTCGCCTTTATAGATCCACTCTCCTGAAATCAGACGTGAAAATGCCTCACTTTTCTAGCTGAGTAAATATCCAACCAAATATCCAAACTCCAGTTATTAGATACAGAACCACACCTATCCCCATTCCAGCAGTAATCGAACCTGACCCTCTGTACGTCAAATCCAAATGTATTTATCAATTTACATGTAGGTGCCAGTCTACCTACATCGGCAGAACGGAGAGGCAACCGAATAGAACGTATACCCAATTGGATTGACATAATAATAAACCTACACACCACAATCTCCTACGTCATAGATTGGACGGCATACTTTGGAAATCGGTCACATGATTGATAGGAACAATGCGCGTTGTGTGTTGTTCAACACACAAAAAGGTCGCCATTAATTTACAGAAACCAACTTAATTTAATGCAAACAAAAAGACACAATAGTCAGATTGAAATTACCGTGGTAGATAATTCAAATTACTGTGTGAATACGTGTGCTATATATTTCAGCTTGAATGGTTTAGCTGATTACTTTATAGTGTGCGATTTCGGCAGTTTGTACGTGACGAGATGTAGCGAAATATGCCAGGCAATAAATCATACAATATATTGTTTGAGTCTTCGTTATTCAAATTCACTACTGGAAAACATTATTGTGAATATCTAAATAGTCCACCATGAGAAACGACCCAGGTCTGCACGAGCCATTCGGTCATCGGTCATTTTTCCAATACCCTATCCTGTTCATCCTCATAATCGAAGTTAGAATTAGAACCCGTCCCGGCCTCTTTTAACTGATCCAGTTTACAAAGTTAGTTGCATATCCTTTACATATTGTTGCTGTCAACACCAGCATTTTTTGCCGTTGTGATCTCTTGGCAAGTTTACATTCAGTAGCGTGTCATTGCTTTCTGAATGACTGGCACATATACCATTTCGTAAAAAACCAACGCAACATGGTCTGCCGCCAAATCACGCACAGCTGTGTTTTGAAATCGGGTATACGAGATTACAAACTGCGTCCGTAACCCATTCGCCAAATTGATTTAGTGCCGAAGGATAATATATCACCAAATATGACCTCCGATTTTGGACAGAAGAACGATATATCTCCATACTAGGATCATCGTGTTGTTTATTTTGTTTCGTGTATCTTCCGCAATTTCAGTGCTCAGTGAATGGAAAACGGAATGTTCAGTGAACTAAAAGGGGGAGGGGGGATTATGGCAGCGCTAGAATTAATTATAAAACAGCAAGTTAAATGGCTCGGCCATATATAACTAGTCTAGCAACTAACAGTATACCACAACAAGCCAAGTACAGACCAAATGGAACCAGAAGAAAATGCCGACCGTGTAAACGATGGACAGAGGGAATAACAGAGTCTATGGGAATCTCCATATATGAAGCCTATAAACGGGCACTCTCCGGCTGTTTATGCTTTACCTCGACACCGCAGGGTAAAAGAGGAACAAGATTTTATGACTATGAGTGAACGAAATTTACATTACAATGCGTACTATGAGCACGTATTGTAATGTAAATTTCCGTCACTCATAGTCATCTATTTCCGCGCGTTTATGCTCAGTAGTTTGTCGTTGCATTCTGAACGACTGGCACGCATACCATTGTATGAAAAGCAACGCAAGGCTGCCAAATCTCCCGCAGTTTGGATCGCGGTATGCAAGATTACGAGTTACCTTGGTAACACCTTTGCCACAGTTCCGGTGTAGATAGGTGTCCAGCGAGTAACAGGAGAGGCGGTAGCGTTGTTTGTTACATGCTAGCACGGTGATCATTGGGTCGATCCGCAACTCAGACCTTTTACATTGATCTGGGCTCCCAGATCGAACCAGATCAAAACTGGTATCAGAAATTGCCTTGGTAAGTAGAGGCAGCCGGTGTGATACTGAAGACATCCACCGAGTGCAGATTGGTCTCTAAAATATGGGTCATACGGTAAGAAAAGGGTCGCTTTTCTGGCCACGGGTACTGGGAATGTGGGGCTAGCATCATATTTTCAAGCCATGGGTACTGGGAATATGGGGGTAGCATCATATTTTCAAGCCAAGGTTAATGGGAATATGGGGGTAGCATCATATTTTCAAGCCTTGGTTACTAGGAATATGGGGGTTAGCATCATATTTTCAAGCCAAGGTTACTGGGAATATGGGGGTTAGCATCATATTTTCAAGCCAAGGTTACTGGGAATATGGGGGTTAGCATCATATTTTCAAGCCATGGGTGCCTGGAATGTGGGGCTAGCATCATATTTTCAAGCCAAGGTTACTGGGAATATGGGGGTTAGCATCATATTTTCAAGCCAAGGTTACTGGGAATATGGGGGTTAGCATCATATTTTCAAGCCAAGGTTACTGGGAATATGGGGGTTAGCATAATATTTTCAAGCCATGGGTGCTTGGAATGTGGGGCTAGCATCATATTTTCAAGCCAAGGTTACTGGGAATATGGGGGTTAGCATCATATTTTCAAGCCAAGGTTACTGGGAATATGGGGGTTAGCATCATATTTTCAAGCCAAGGTTACTGGGAATATGGGGGTAGCATCATATTTTCAAGCCTTGGTTACTAGGAATATGGGGGTTAGCATCATATTTTCAAGCCAAGGTTACTAGGAATATGGGGGTTAGCATCAAATTTTCAAGCCTTGGTTACTAGGAATATGGGGGTAGCATCATATTTTCAAGCCTTGGTTACTAGGAATATGGGGGTTAGCATCATATTTTCAAGCCAAGGTTACTGGGAATATGGGGGTTAGCATAATATTTTCAAACCATGGGCACTGGGAATGTGGGGCTAGCATCATACTTCTAGACAGTTCGGTACTTGATGAGTGGTATGGTCACGCCAGCCGCTTTTACTGCCCCGGAAATGTCCTGTTGCATATCTTACGCTGTGTCGACCCGGTCATGAAAATGCATTAGGCAGATGAACTAAGGAAGAATCGGGCGTCTCTGCGTCAGGCTGTGATGAATGCGTTATTCTGCACTCTACAAGCTACATGTTGAGTTGAGTTGAGTTAAGAACCGACATCACTGCACTCAGGACATTCCCATGTGTGCTCCGTCCCCTCTTTCAATAGCCATCAATTGTCACACTACTAATCGTTCCCACCGCTATCTGATTTAAAGTTCTCCTGGTCTTTCCTCTCAGTTTGGAGATTCTTCCAGAAGCCCTTCCGATCCCCCGCAATCTCATTCTTTCCACATACAGGTTCTCAGTCTGTTCTCCCTCCTTCTCCACCTGGTCCCATAAACGCACGACCACCTCCCCCTTGTCTATAGGCAATCTAACACCAAGAGAAGCAACATGATGATGATGATATAACGGTGCGGTGCAGCGGTGGCTCTTTGATTAGTGTCTAAGCTCACCAAGGCAGGCACGGATCGGGCGTCTCTGCGTCAGGCTGGAATCGAAGCAGATATATATTTTAATTGGCCTAGGCTTCCAAGTTGATTCTGTCTAAAGTTGGTACAATAAACCGCCCTGGAAAATAAAGGCGACTGACGTGATACTGACCACAAAACTTATCGAGTGTCGGTCGATCTGTTTATTAAAATATGGGGTTAACACCATATACTCAATATACCTCACGATATGGAAAATGGTAATTTTTGTTAAATGACAGAATTTTATGTGTTTCGTAACCATTTCGAGCTAATCCAGTCTAGTTAGATAGGTAACGAGTAACATTCCCAATTCTCAGAGATGGTATGGCGGTTACAGAGAACGCTTCCCCATTGTGCCATAACCTAGTACATACGCAGACCTAACAGTCTACATCGCTTCGGCAGTATCTGATGCACACAGTTAATAGAATATGTACCGTGTGTTTTGTTGTTGTTTCTAAGTGTTTACATAATGACATATATTAAAAGTCACTGCAAAGTATAGGACGCGATCAATTGTCTTTCTGCCTGACACACAAGTACAAGCATAATCGATCTGTCGGTACTAAAGACAAGTCTGCCAGAACATGCAAACTGGCACAAGGGCATGACCGATGTTTCAGCTTTGGGCATAAGTATAATGCGAGAGGAGACGTGGCAATTTCTTGTAGTAATTATATCGATGGGACATACACCCACTGTTTGCCTTTCCACATCACTCACAGGGTTGATGATGAGACAAAAACATACTGCAGATTGTTCAACGGCACACACTCGAACAGACACACACACATACACACGCGCGAGCAAGCAGACACATATTTATGAGTACATGAGTTTGATAACGTGTCAACACTAAATTCCTCTATCCTTCTATTTCTTTCTTTATTTCTCTCATTCTCTTTCTCTGTTGTGTTTTGTCACTTTCCGGGACGCATACACACTTATAGACTCACATAAATACGTACGTCAGTGTCAACACACTATCTACCTATCTGTATATCAATATCTCTTTATTTCTGTCTGTCTGTCTGTCTGTCTGTCTGTCTGTCTCTCTCTCTCTCTCTCTCTCTCTCTCTCTTTCTCTCTCTCTCTGCGTGTGTGTGTCTCACATGCACGCAAGCACGCACGCACACACTAACATAGATTAGTTAGGTAGATGCATATTAGTTTTTACTGGAAGTCGCAACCAGCAAGTTTAAGTTCAGTAGTTTGCCACTGTTTCTGAACGACTAGCTTTCAAACCTTTGTATGAGAAACCAACGCAAGGCGGTCTGCTTCCAAATCGCCTGCAACTGTGTTTCGAACGCGGTATACAGGAGTACGAACTGCATTGGTAACCCTTCGCCATAAAGGCGGTACTCGCATAGATAAGTACAGTATCCCATTAACATAATTCATAACGCAAGCTTTACGTTCCATGCACACTCAAATCAAACACAAATAAATACTGTAGGATTTCTATTGACACACATAAGAACAATATATCGTGACAAAGACAAATACAGCTTATTTATCATGACACCAGTGCTATGACTCCATCAAGCTGGGATGTACAGTGAGAAAGATCCTTTTGACCCCACGAGTATTATAAATCTTTGAACTTGACACACTAGTAATGCATATCTTTCAGCGTGAGATATCAATAATTATGCAATAAATATGAAAACGTGACAGACAAGTGCCTATCAAAGGCACCATAGATATTTTTCTGTCTGGTAAATATTAGAGTGCGTTCAACGTTATATCTCACGTGTCAAGATTTATTCAACGTCACACATACTCGCGATAGATGTATCAACGGCCGTCACGGACTTCATACACAAGTAGCATATTCCTTAAGTCTTAAAGGTGGAGTAGTTTATCTATCTGCCTGCCCATTCGTACGTCTGTCCGTCTATCTATCTATCTATCTATCTATCTATCTATCTATCTATCTATCTATCTATCTATCTATCTATCTATCTATTTACCTGTATACCTACAAACCTACCTACCTACCTACCTATCTATTTATCTATCTATCTATCTATCTATCTATCTCTCTATCTATCCATCCATCTATCTATCTGGCTGTCTGTCTGCCTGTCTGTATGTCTGTCTGTCTATCTGTACGTCTGTCCATCTGTCCGTTCGTCCGCCCGTCTATCTATCTATCTATCTATCTATCTATTTATCTATCTATCTATATATATATATCTATCTACCTACCTACCTACCTATCTATCTATCTATCTATCTATCTATCTGTCTGCCTGTCTGTCTATCTGTACGTCTGTCCGTCCGTCCGTCCGACCGTCCGTCTATCTGTCTTTCTATCTATCTATCTATCTATGTATCTATCTATCTATCTATCTATCTATCTGTCTGTCTGCCTGCCTGTCTGTCTGTCTGTCAATATATCTATTTATGTATATATCTATTGATCTATCTGGCTATTTAGCTATCCGTCCTTCCGTCAGTCTGCCTCTATGTCTGTCTATATATCTGTCTATCTCTATGTCTATGTGTCTGTTGGTCTGTCTGTATGTCTGTCTGTGAATCTGCCTGTATGATTGTTTGTTAATCTGTGTGTTAATCTGTCTGTCTGTCAATATGTCTGTCTGTCTGTCTGTCAATATGTCCGTCAATCTGTCTGTTATTATGTCTGTCTGTATGTCAATCTGTCTGTCAATCTGTCTATCTGTCCATCCACCCGAACCATTTGATTATCTGTTTTTCGATATATATGACACAAGATGTTGACCCCACTGTTTGTCTGATAACATCATTTCTTATTCGGCTCTCACATTAAACGTCCCTGCTCTTTATAACGAATGTTGGAATGTATGCTGGAAGAAGAGGCAGCCGTCGTCCAACACGGCGGTGGATAGAGAATATTAAAGGCACCCTGGGCATAAAATTACATCAGCCAGAACTGGAGAAGAATTCAGAACCTTTCTAGAAAGTGCTTGCTCTGTGAAGATTTATCTTTTTTAACCTTCGCTCGTTTTGAAATTAAGCGTAGTGCATATATGTGCTGCTTCATCTAGTGCACTGGAGTGATTTTTGTGTTCCGTATTCCCAGTGCCCTTCGCTATCAGTCGATCCAACTCCGACTTCAGAAGTACTTGTAATTTACGTCCCCAAGTCAAGGATGAGAAGTCAGTATTGTAGTCCAGCTGACCGGTGTAGAGGTTGAACCGGCTACCTCGGCATCATCACACCGGAAGTTTAAGAATGAGCACTCGTATCCATTCGGTCACGCTGACTTCCGCTCCAGGATGAAGAAAAAGTAAAACCACGCTGATATTGCCGGTCCAAGTTTTGTATTCGCCCTCTGTACAGTTCATGCAACATAATATACAAAACTTGGACCGGCAGTATTTTCAAACACTACACAGTCATTAAAAATACACAATAATTGTAAAAAAATATCGACTAGTTCAAGGCTACTACCTTCCCAACCCCTCTCATGGGAACACGGGGAAACTAAACTTTAGCCATTCCAGAACCCCGGAATGTGGTCTGAATTCCAACAAACATGCAATTTATCCCAGCTCAAGACGTCAGCCGTGCTTTGTGCCTGGAGGGCCTGAGTGCAAGGGGCAAGTCGTGTCGATGGCGTGATACCCTCCAACTAACGTCATGTGCTCATATATTAGTAACTACATTTTATTGATTTTTGATTTGAACTAAGATTCTCAAAAGAGTAGTCAGCCACCCATATTTCAATGGTTGCTGGTAACAGTAATCATAAAACATGAACTGGAAAGCCTATGGTTGGTTAAAAAGTTAGCTGCGTGTCTATTACAGGATGTCGCAATCAATGCCAGCATTTTTTATCTGTGACAAGGCAGTTTTTATGTTCAGTAGTTAGCCATTGCTTTCTGAACGACTGACCCTCATACCATCAAAATCAAGTCAATGCGATCTGCTTCCAAATGACCCAGAGTTGATTTCTAACCCTCAACTCCATATATTGAGGAATTGTGAGACGCGTTCACTGTCCTGCAGCCTCAGCGCCGGTTTACGGCTAGTAAACTTGCTAAAATAACGTTTCGAAGAACAGTTCTGTAGTCACGTCTTTACTCAATGGTTCATCCACATAATAGTATTAAACGTGAAATATCTCCTAATCTCTCTCCTTGGAGGGAGTACAGTTTAGTGGAACTGCGGAAAAGCTGTGGAAATGTAAACAATATAAAATAACACAAAGTAATGCAGCTTTACATAACAGAATTACGACACATGTAGGACGTTGCGGAGACTAGCCTTCATCAGCAAACAAATACATGCACGAACACAACATATAGTACAGGAGAATATCCTCCGGTGACTACATATGTAGCAGTACAGCCTAGTAGCAACATTTTTTCATATTTTCATTTTCTCTTCATCGCTCTCATTTTTTTTTCATCTTTATATTCTTCTCATTCCGTCCTTATGCCTTAATGTAGTAACCGGGAGATCTTCTCCTGTACTATATGTTCTGTTTCGTGCATGTATTTGTTTGCTGATGAAGGCTAGTCTCCGCAACGTCCTGTATGTGTCGTTATTCTGTTATGTAAAGCTGCATTACTTTGTGTTCTTTTACATTCCTTGGGGGAGCCGCGGTAGCGTAGTGACTAGAAACACAACAGTCGTCTCTGAGGTCAAGGGTTCGAAATTGTTTAATTCACCTGGACTCCCAGGTCGACAAAGTCTAAAATAGGTACCAGTAAATGTTTTCAGAAGTAAAGGCGGCCGCCGAGATACTGATCATATCACTCACGAATACCGATTGGTCTTTATAAACATGAGTCTCGTCACATACGTGGCGAGTAGTAGATACTTTTACTGACCTGACTTCTCTCTGGAAGGAATCAACTGTGGAAAAGCTTGCTGGTTGCGAGGGGAAAACATTCACAATCACCTACTGATTAGTAGAAATATAATCACTAGCACATTATTGGCATAATATAATTCGTAATTGCTTATTGATCGGCGGAGATTAAATTCGTAATAGTTCATTGATTAATAGATATTAAATTCGTAATAGATAATTGTGTGGGTGAAACATTCGCAATAGCTCACATTTTGGCAAATAGAATACAGTCTTAACATTGGGTTCTCCAGTTCGCTGGTTGTCAGAAATGACATTGTTCTGGATGAAGGTCGGGAGACTAATTGGTTATCGAACTAAACTTCCAGAAAGAAAGGTACGTGGAGTTTTGCTTTGCAGAAGAACATTCATAAAGTGTTTACATAATAGGGTAATTGTTTTGCAGAACAACCAACAGTCTTAATTGAGAGTCATTGTCTCGTTGGTTGGCAGCACTAGGATTCTTATTCTAGACCCTTTGATTCTAGATTTGAAACAAATACTCAGTGCTTGGCAAAACAAACAATAGTCTTCATTGTCTCCTTGGTTGGCAGCACGAAGATTCTGAAAAATTAAGACATAGGCTAGCTAAGTTGGCAAAATATTCAACACTCTTATTGTGGAGTCGCGGTCTCATGGTTGGCATTATAACAATTCTTAAACTTGAAAACACTGGCTGTCGACTAGTTGATAATCAACAAACGCTATTTTCTTGTCTCATGCTTGACAGCACGTAAGCTTTAAAACATAGACACGGTGGTTGGCAAAACAACCTACAGTGTTACAATGTGCGTGTCATTGTTTCCATGGTTGACAGCACTAAGATTCTCATCATCAAGTGCCGTGTCGGCTGGCGTAGGCGTTCATGGCTCTCTATAGATCTCGGTCTTTGGTTTTCTGGATCAACTCTGTTGCTGATATTCCTCCATGCCACCGTCTCAATCCATCCAGCATCATCTCTCTTGGTCTGTCTCTGCCTCTCTTCCCCTCGATCTTTCCAGTTGTTACGATGTTCTCCAATGCCTCTCTTCTCATCACGTGACCGAAGAAAGATGTTAGTCTCTGTCTTATTGTTGTATATAATGTTCTAGTTTCATTTGCCTGTTTCAGGCAGTCGTCGTTAGTTACTCTGGCAGTCCAAGGAATTCGCAACATTCGTCTCAGGAACCACATCTCTGTTGCTTCTAATTTCTTCTTAATTTGTTCATTTACATTCCAAGATTCACTGCCATACAGCAAAACTGGTTCTACATAGCATTTCAGCACTCTCTTTCTTACATTCAGTGATAGTGACTTATTGCATAAGATACTCTTCATTTTCTGAAATGCGGCTTTTGCCTGCCCTATTCTGCTCCTAATCTTTGTTGTACATCTTCCATCTGATGTTATAAATGCCCCTAGGTATCTAAAATTATCCACTTGGTTAAGGATTTTCCCTTATATTTCTATGTCACATTTTGGTGTCACCATGTTCTTTGATGTTACCATTGTTACTGTTTTCTTAATATTCAAGGCGAGTCATTTCCTTGCACTCTCTGTTACTACAACGTCTAATAATTGTTGTAGGTCTGTTGAATTATCCGCCACCAATACTGTGACATCTGCATAGCGTATATTATTTATATTATATCTGACTACATTTATATGCTCGGTGATTTCAATGCTCGTGTGGGCAAGGACTCAAGTTCATGGCCAGTGTGCCTTGGAAAATACAACATCGGTCGCATGAATGATAATGGGCAAAGGCTGCTGGAGCATTGCACCAGTAATGACCTATGTATTACAAACTCTTTTTTTAAAACAAAAGAGATGCATAAGGTCACATGGAAACATCCAAGATCCGGCCATTGACACTAGCTGGACTTCATCATCACACGGAGACAACATCTGAACCATATATCATTGACTCGTAGTTACCACAGTGCTGACTGTGATACGGATCATTCTTTGGTTGTTGCAAGGGTTAGACTGAGACCAAAGAGAATCTACACAGCTAAACACAAATCTAGCCCCAGGATTAATATTATTAACACTCATGATCCTGAAAAGTGCTTTCAGTTTCAACAGCAACTTGAAGATACTTTCACTGATACACCAGAAAATTGTACAGTAAATGAAAAGTGGGGTCAAATTAAGGAAACTCTTTATAAAACTGCCGTAGGGGTTTACGGCACTGTGGATCATAAGAGGCAGGACTGGTTTGCGGCCAACAGCGAGACTCTGCAGCCCCTGATTGATAAAAAGAAGAAAGCTCTCTTAAGAAACAAGGAAAGACCAACGCGTAACACTCTGAGTGAGCTAAGGCAAGCTAGGAAGGATGTGCAAAAGGCTGCCAGGCAGTGTGCAAATGATTATTGGATCAAGTTATGTGAGTCCATTCAAATCGCAAGTGATAAGGGAGACATAAGAAGCATGTATGAAGGAATAAAGAAAGCCTGTGGTCCAGTGATCAAAAGAAGTGCACCATTGAAAACCTTGACTGGAGAAATCATCACTGATAAGAAACAGCAGATGGACAGATGGGTAGAGCACTATTTGGAGCTTTACTCAAGTGAGACCAAACTAGCGGATGATGCCCTCAACGCCATAGAGGCTCTACCAACTCTTGACCACCTGGACACACTTCCCACCATAACAGAAGTTAAGTGTGCTATAAATGAACTTGCATCTGGCAAGGCTCCAGGTAAGGATGGGATTCCAATAGAGGTTATCAGGAGAGGGCAAGACACACTCACTATACAGATCTACCAGCTAATAGAGCTATGCTGGCGTGAAGGACAAGTCCCACAGGATTTCAAAGATTCAAGCATCATAACACTGTACAAGAACAAGGGCGATCGGAGCGACTGCAACAACTATAGGGGTATCTCACTTCTGTGTATTGTTGGAAAAGTATTTGCCAGAATTGTTCTGCGCAGACTTCAAGTCCTAGGAGATCAAGTCTACTCCGAATCACAGTGTGGCTTTCGACAGAACCGGTCTACCACTGATATGATATTCTCATTGCGACAAATGCAAGAAAAATGCCGTGAACAGAATCAACCACTGTTTATTGCCTTCATCGACCTCACAAAGGCATTTGATTTGGTCAGTCGTGAGGGTCTGTTCAAGGCACTAAAGAAGATTGGCTGCCCACCAACTCTTCTGTCCATTGTGGAATCGTTCCACACAGGCATGAAGGGTATAATCAAGTTTGATGGTGCAACTTCTGAAGAATTTGAAATCAAGAGTGGAGTTAAGCAAGGTTGTGTACTAGCTCCCACCCTCTTTGGAATATACTTTTCACTTCTACTGAAATATGCATTTCGTGATCAGGATGGTGGTATATACATTCACTCACGCTCAGATGGCGGCCTCTACAATGCTCAGAGATTGAAGGCTAAGACCAAAATTAGGAGGGTACTGATCAGAGAGTTGCTTTTTGCAGATGATGCTGCAGTTACGATCCACTCTGAGGAAGAATTGCAATGTCTACTATCTGCATTCTCCAATGCTTGTTCTGAATTTGGTTTAACAATTAGCAAAAAGAAGACACAGATTATGTCACAAGGTGCACATGAGGTACCATCAATCTTTATTGACGACGCCGAACTAGAGATAGTAGACCATTTTACATATCTAGGATCAGTGGTAAATAGCAAATTATCCCTAGATCAGGAAATCAACATCCTGATTGGTAAGGCAGCAACAACAATGAACAGGTTAAGAAAAAGAGTCTGGGAGAACAGGAAGCTTACTGCCAAAACAAAAGTCCTTGTCTATCAAGCCTGTGTCCTTAGTACTCTTCTCTATGGCAGTGAAACCTGGACAACTTACTCACACCAAGAGAACAATTTAAACAGCTTTCATATGCGGTGTCTGCGAAGAATTCTTGGTATTAAGTGGCAAGACAAAATCACAAATACTGAAGTATTGGAAAGATCAGGTTGTGTGACAGTTTATTCCATGCTCAGTCTTCGTAGACTTAGATGGATAGGACATCTTAGGAGGATGGATGATGGTAGAATACCAAAGGATATCTTTTTTGGTGAATTACAGATGGGTAAGAGATCTCAGGGTCGGCCTCTACTATGATACAAAGATGTGTGTAAGCGGGACATGATTGATACAGGCATTGATAATGCACGTTGGGAGCAAGTCGCCGCTGATCGTGTTGCATGGAGGGCAAATATCAGAAATGGAATAAAGTCAAAGGAGAAAATTATTGCAGAAAAGTCACACACCAAGCGTTTGAGACGTAAGATGGTGCATGATGGTGGAAATGACCACGTGTTCACATGCACCCACTGTGAACGGACATTTACAGCGCAAATTGGCCTTATCAGTCACACTCGCTACCGCCATAGTTAAAAGTTATTATGCCTTTTTAAAGCACAAACTATCGTCTGTCAAGACGGCAAGGTGCCAATGGTTCAAACTAGTATTCCTGGCATCTCTTTGATCTCTCTCATTATTACTTCGCTATACAGGGAGAAAAGATCTGGTGACAAGACACACCCTTGTCGTACTCCTAGCTCTATCTGTTCGTAACTACCCTCTTTATTTCCCATTTTAATTGCTGCTACTTGGTTCCAGTAAACTGTCTTTATTATTCTTAAATCTTTTCCATCAATGTTGATATCTTCCAACATTTTAATCAGTTCATCATGCTTTACTTTATCAAATGCCTTAGTATAATCTATGAAGCACCAATATATGTCTCTCTGTTTCTCTATTGACCTTTTTATTAGTGTCCGTAATGTATAAATTGCATTGCTTGTGCCCTTTCCTTCCACAAATCCATACTGTTCTTCACTAATTTCCATTTTTATTTTCTTTTTGGTTCTTCTCATTATGATTCTGAGTAGAAGCTTAGTGATATGGTTTATAAGGTTAATTGTACGAAAATCTTCACAATCAATTGCTCCTGGTCTTTTTGGTATAGCTATAAATACAGATCTCAGCATATCACTGGGTAAATATTCACTGCTGTAAATATCATTCAACATTTTGGTTAATGTATCTACTCCAAATTCTCCAAATACTTCTAATTCTTCTATTGTGATTTCATCTGGCCCAGCTGTTTTTCCTTTCTTCATACGTTTCATAGCGTCAGCGACTTCTTCTTTCAGAATAGGTGGACCTTCTAAGTTACTATCTTCTGTTAATATTCTAGAACATTAAAATATAGACTCGCTGGTTGACAGCACTAAAATTCTGGAACATTAAAATATAGATTCGCTGGTTGACAACACTCTTATTGTAGGGTCAATGTCTCAAGGTTGGCAATACAAAGATTCTTAAACTTCAACACGTTGCCTGTCGGGTTGACAATCAACCAACACTCTTAATGTGGGGTTCCTGTCTTGTGGTTGACAAAACTAAGATTCGGGAACAATAAAATATCTGCTCTCGGACTGAATGAATGGCTAACACTCTTTGTGCGAGGTTCCCATGTCATAGTTGACAACGCAGTGGTTCTTAAACGTTACAACTTAGGCTGACAGTTTGAAAAACAACCAACACGCTAAATGTGAGGTCCCTGTCTCATGATTGTCAGTACGTTATTCGTAGCTCACTGATTAGCAGAATTCAGATTTTTAAAGGTGAGGGCAGTGCTAGGAGAGTGGTTAACGTGTCTGGTTATCAGTACGGTGGTTATAGTTCAGTTCTACCTAGAGGCAAGATGTATCCGTTCATGGCAATTATTGCTTTCAAATTGATACTAGGTCATCTTCAGAATATGATTATTGGGGGGAGGGGGCTGGAATACAAAGGCTTAAGGAAAAGAACTAACAAACTCACTTCATATTCTCAAAAACATCACTAGGGAAGGAAATATTGTTAACCTAGATGTTGCTAGCTCCGACAAGTCAGCAAACAAAAACATCGTAACCGATGACAATTATCAACAATTTAGAAAGACAACTGCCGGACAAGATGAATAAGTCAGCTACAGATGTCCGAGCAACTGAACGGTTCGTTATCAAGTTAGTGGAAAAACCATCCGCGAATCGTCAAGCAAAGAAGCAGTTACAACAGAACTCCCCCTCTTCTGCGTTGCTAATTCGACTGAGTACATCACACCCAGCAATACACATCGGAGGTCAGCGTTAAGAACAAGAGCAAGATACCAGAAAGAAACGCACACAAATAAAACCAGAAACGGAACATTGCAAGCTAACGCAATGACACAAACAGCAGAAGAAACCAACGATAAAACCAGAAGACGCCGTAAACCCCAAGGAATTATTTGACATAGGTGTTCCTACAAAGGAGCATCCCAACAATAAAGAGGAAATCCTAAACAGCTAAAGGCGCACCAAGTAGCCAGTTGCAGACACGCAAACAAAAAGACACAGAAGCATCAAGAATCATCAGTTTTAACCAGAGCAGACTATCCCAGCAAGTGGCACAGTAAATGATCCTTTTTAATACCTGTGGGGGGGGGGGGGGGGGTTGTTAATGAGCATATAGTGCTACCCCTGTATTTGTATACACCAAATGGCACGTGAGGCGTAATACAGCCAATATAAAGCTGCATGTCTCTACTTACCAGAATATTTCCTGGTAGTAAATTTTAGATTGGGTTGATCTAAGAAACTAGGTAAATTTTAAAAATCCGCCTCGATGCTTTCGAACCCATGTCTACTAGATGGGCAGACAAGCGTGAACCAGTACGGAACCCTGAGGTAATCGATCGACCATTGATAGCTGAACGGGATTCCAGCAGCTTCTTGAAGAACGTATTACAAGCAAGACGGGAGGGAACATGGCCGAATGGATAAACGCACTCACTATTAAACTTCCGGTGTGCTGCTGCCGGGGTAGTGAGTCAAACCCCTACACCGGTCAGTTGGACAAAAATGTTGACTTCACGTTCTTGAGGGTGTAAATTACAAGTAATTCAGAAGTATGAGCGTGTTCGTCTGCTGGCGAGGGACACTGGTAATTGGGAAAGCTAATCCACATTGGCCGGTCTCTCTGGCCGAGGGGTTACAACACTTTCTCCGTAATCCCGTTTATCACGCAGTCTCGTAGCAGGGCGAGAGCCGGGAGCGGTTCGATCCCCGCTGGTGACTTGCGGGATAACTGAGCCGGCCGCTCAGAAAGCAATGGCAAACTACTGAGCGTAATCTTGCCAATAAATCAACATACAGCTGAAAGATGCTAATGTTGACAGCGATGTCCTGTAAAGGATATGCAAAACATTTATTTAATCCACATTGGCCGGCTTCGTGGCTTAGAGGTTATGACTTTTCTCCGTAATCTCGTATACTCTCGTCTTTAACGTGATGACGATGAGAATCAGCAGTGGTTCGAATCGCATCGGTAACTTACGGGGTATGTGAGCCGACCGTTCAGAAAGCAATGGCAAACTACTGGGCGTAATCTTGCCAAGAGATCAACATACAGCTGAAAGATGCTGGTGTTGACAGCGATGTCCTGTAAAGGATATGCAAAAAAACAAAAAATCCACATTGAAGAGGGTTGGCTATTAAAGACGAAATAACAAAAGAAAATTGAAATATTTTGGTCATGAAAGTTTGGAGAGAACAATAATGGAGGGGTATATGCCTGGGAAGAGAGGATGAGGAAAGCCAAAGAGAAGATGGGTGCAGGGTGTGGTGGATGATCTCCAGATGGGTGTATCGGAAGCGGGACTTCTTGCTTGTGATCGAGAAGTTTTCCGGAAGGTTGTTCTGGGAGCGAGGTTCTGCAAAGGACATGCTACTGAATGAATGAATTAATTAATTAATCCACATGCAAACATTACAGTGCATGAAAATAGTAGCACACATACGGAATACGCTTGAGTTCAAAGCGAGCAAACGGCAAAAAACAATGTAATTAAATAAGCAAGACATGTGGACATGTGTTTTGTAAAATGTGTGTTCTGTCTAGAGACGAAACAATTTCAGAAACAGTGTTTCTAATGATTTTTTGCTCTCAGCTTCCACCCTCAACACTCCCGGCTGAAACCAGTTTTGTGTCTGTCGATGTATGTGTTTTTTGTAGTCGATTGCATTGCCACATTTATGACAAGCTAGAATCTTACTAACGTGGCAGGATTGGAGGACGGCGCAAGGGTGGTGGTGGGGGGGGAGAGATCTTTAAAACAAAACAGCCCGGAATGTTGCGGGAGACTAGGTGGCATAGTGTCTAGCACGCTTACCTATCGGCCGTTGAACAGGTCCTGTAATTCCTGTCGATGAGGGGAGTTTTTTTTTTTTTTTTTGTTCAATTACATTGGCACCGAGACTAAAATAGATACCATTAAATGTTCTGGAAAGTAATAACAGCCGGCGTGATATTAACCACATTACCAATGAGGTGCCGATTTGTCTAACAAACAAACAAACAAAAAACTAAGGGGGCTAGCACAACGTAATCCACTAGAATGCAGTCTTCATTAATTGTATTTCTCTCAGAAACTAGGTGGAGTGACTTCCGGTACTCGTGACCGGAAATCACTCCATATAGTCTCTGGGAGAAATACTGTTAATGACGGTTGCATTCTTCTTGTTTGGTGTTGTTATCGACTCAGCGATGTCTAGGCTTTTGCCCTTGGGTCGAATGTAATGTAGTGAGTGTTAATTGCAGTCATTCATCAGCTATTGGGTTGTTCCGTAGAAACTGTTCCTTTTATCTGGTTCAGGTGGAAATACCAATTTCCTGATATCGGGAAGATCAGAACACTTAAAGAGATTATCCTCGGAATCTTTCGTAAGGATGTGTACAAAGCAGACACTCTGGAGTGAGCTTCTGTTATAGTCTGTTTCGGTTCATGCTTGTTATGTATGCGGTGTTTGATGTCTGATCGTTTTCTGGTCCGTCCATGTTAGATGGTTTGTGTTGTCTTGGGTATCTCGTAGAATTGTTAACGCATGTATGGGTTGGAAACATGGAGAACGATTAAAAGAACTAATAATTAACTACAAACGTTCACTAACTGGAGTCTGCCCAGAATAGAGGGACTAAAAGAGTATGACAGAATTACCAATGTAGAACTCACGCAGAGAACTAAACAAACTCCAGTTAATCAAGAGCTGAGGAAAAGATGCTGGCACTAGATTGGACACAAATTAAGAAAATATGAGAACGAACGAACGAACTTTATTTTTTAATTTTTTTTATTCACAAATTGGGCAAATTGGGCAAATTCGGTCCTTTCAATCACTCATCTTTCGTTCATCATGGTGCATGTTACATTCACCTGGGGGAAAAATACTGTCAAATGAATGTTGTCAACAAAGGCAATAAAATATAACATGTCACTCTCTTGTCTGGAACCCGCAGGGTGAACGAAACAGCGGTCGATCTAAAAGCACATGGAGAAGAGAATGACAGACAGAGATGAATATACTGGGAGGACCTCAACACAGTTAGGTACGTTAACTCCTGCGAACAAGTGAGATATTAAACACAGACACGGTGTAAATACCTTGCAACGAACTCCACTATAGCAAATATAAATCACAAAGGGGGAAGGTGGGCAGCAAGGATGATATTCCCTAAAAAGTAATGAAATAACAATAAGTATACTAGGACACAACAAATCAACGTTTCGGTTTTAATGATCTTCCTCGGAAACAACACAAACAGAACTAAAGAAAAACATGAAATTAGAAAATTGCACAACACAAACAGAAACAGTCTAGGTGTGACAAATTGCTAGACCATTACACATATTTCGTTGTTAGGAAGGCGGCGCGCAAGTTCAGTTGAGGAAGGTCTGTGTTTAGTATCTCTCATTTTTTTTTTCGCTGGAGTCACGCGTACCTGTTTTTAATGTCTATTGTTTTATCCTGCTGCAGCCGTTGCTTCTCGTATCTAATAATACTGGGAGAACATGGAAGAAACTGCAGGATAGTTAACCAAATGGGACGGCTTGGCGTGTGTTGGTTGGTGGTATATAGCCCAAAGTTAGGATTAAGGACAGATAAAGAAGAAGCTAGCAGGATCCACATAGCTACGCAGTCCCAACCGTAAATCAAACCAGGCCTTCGCGAGGCAAGGACGGATGTGGTACCTTCTACTCTACGGCACAGCCAGTGCCTGTATTAAAGTGACAAACAAAATATCAGCACAGCTACAGAAGGGATGAACACGGAAGTATTTGACAAATAAATACTATAAACAGCATCATCTGCATCGTCATCTACATCATATTCATCATCATCATCGTCATTATCATCGGCATCATTGCCTTGTAGCGTCGGAGGCATGAGTCAATGATTTATAATCGGATGAAAAAAATTGTGGCAGACAAATAAAGAGAGTCACCGAGAGGCGCATGAATACAAAGGTTACTACATGACGTCACAGGGACAACGGTTACCATAGGCAGTGAAGTTTGACAACATCTTGAACGGGCGGTCTTGATTGTAACACCGAAGTTTCAACAACAATAGCAAAAGTTATGACACTTGAGACTCATGTCAGGAAAAAAAAGGGGGAAATACCTTTAAGAACTCCACATAGAAAAAAAAATCCAAAAGGGGGGAATCAGCAAGGTGAATTCCCTAAAAAAAAATAAAAAACAATAATAATCACAAAAAAAGTTTCGGAAAGATTTCCCAAAAAAAAACGAAAAAAAAACAGAAAAAAATTACCCGAAATCTTTGGGAAAACCCAAAAAAATAAAAATTTTTTAGGAAAAGCCAACCCAAAGAAAAGGGCTGGGGGTTTAGGCCTTCAATTTTTTGTTGGAAGCCGCGATTCGTTTTAAGGGCTTGTTTTAGGTGGATGCTGCAAGGCTGTTGTGGCGACGGTCTGTGGCCCGTCATAAACTTCGCTACACGTCAATACTTTCTGATGGTGACACCAAAACATTTGCTGAACTTACCAAGATCAAACCATATGGGGATGACATTCAGATAGACCAAAGAGGAGTGTATCAACCATGTCAGTAAATGCCTTGGAACAGCACTCTGCAATGTTGTTGCTGACTGCCGAAAGCAAGGTGTGACCCTAGGAGGACGCCGTAAAGGTCAGCTTACACAAAATGCCAATCCGTAGGCTGACAATTTATTACAATAGAGCCATACGAAACAACACAAGTGTAGAGTCCATGAGGAAAAGTGTTATGGCTTCACTGCATCACTGTTTTTCAACAGACAAAAGTCCACGTCATGAAATGTGCCCAAGTGGAGAGCAATCTTGGTGTTTTTTTTTTTTTGTTCAATCCGCTCTGGCTAAGCATCAGGTCCCAGGTCATCATGACAAGATGTTACACACATGGCTCAACCATGTCAAGCTTGAGAAATATCTGTTGCCAATTTATGAAAGGCTGTCTGACACTAAACTACTTAGTAGATGTGTGATTCAAATGAGTGTTCCCACAGCTTGATATGGGCTCGATGCACTAAAGACAACTTTGCCTCACGCAAGTGCGTTCAGTTTGCAGTTGTAACTGCAGCAAGAGAGTTCAACTTTGGAGCTGCTGCTGCCCAAGACACTGACCAGTTTTATGGACTTTCTACAGGCCTGCATATGCAGAGACTAGGAACATTTAGGATGCAGAAGCAAGTAAGAAATAGTCTGAAGTACAAGAAGGACAAACAAACTAAAAGACACGATACTGTACGAGCGGCCAAACTGAAGAGACAAGGTGAGCTGCATGCCCTGGAGGGAGGTCCTGCATATTCAGCAGGACTATTTTAACAGTCAGGTACAGTTGTAAACTGTTTTTATATGTAAAAGAGTGTATTAGTAATAAAAATCAAACAAAAAATAATTCGTTTTTCCCCGTTTTCTCATTTCGCCAGTTTTTTATATATAGGTACAATTTTTTTTTTAACTATTCGTTAGATTTTAATCAAACTTTGCAGAAATATTCTTTATTATATCACTTACATTGCGAGTAGAGCAATCTTGAAAATTAAGTTTTAGGTTTTGTGCTGCACTAAACAAAACAAAAACAAATGTCATGAAAAATGTCATTAAAATTTTCAAATTATGAAAACAAAAATGCAAAGAGATATCATTAAAATTTTTTACTAAACTTGTAAAGGGTCTATGTATTTACACAAAAAACAAAGAATTTAGCCTGTACATTAAAACATAAATGTTTTAGAGGTACATTAAGAAATGCAATATGGCCGCTGTTTATCTTGGTTTCCATAGCAACTGTTAAGTGCAAAGTCAATTTGACAATATTTTATCGATCAGCAGTCTTCAATATCAAACCCTATACCATAAAAGAACATAGATATTAAGTATTATGGAATTAAATTTTTTACGTTTAGCATCGCCTTAAGGACAGATAAAAAAGAAGCTAGCAGGACCCACATAGCTACGCAGTTCCCAACCGTACATTGAACCAGGCCTTCGCGAGGCAAGGACGGATGTGGTAACTTCTACTCTACGGCACAGCCGGTGCCTGTATTAAAGTGGCAAACAAAATATCAGCACAGCTACAGAAGGGATGAACACGGAAGTATTTGACAAATAAATACTATAGACATCATCATCATCATCATCGTCATCAACATCATACTCATCATCATCATCGTCATTATCATCGGCATCATTGCCATGTAGCGTCGGAGTCTTGAGTCAATGATTTATAATCGGATGAAAAAATTGTGGCAGACAAATAAAGAGAGTCACCGAGAGGCGCATGAATACAAAGGTTACTACATGACGTCACAGGGACTACGGTTACCATAGGCAGTGAAGTTTGACAACATCTTGAAGACGGGCGGTCTTGATTGTAACACCGAAGTTTCAACAACAATAGCTAATTGAAAAAGTTATGGACACGCTATATGAGACTCCCGCAACAGTCAGGAAATAAGGGCACAATCTGAATGGCAAGGAACAATCGGGAATGAATGCAGGGCGCTGAAGAAATGAGAAGAATTGAGCGCATCATAACTGGCCGAGCCATCAGCAATTAAAGGTCATGGCGTCACATCAGACATAGATCAACATAACTCAGATAAACGTAATATAGGTACAGAACGATGGCCCACAGGCAAGTTAATTGTCATTTATTTATGAAATAGGATAGCATCGGATTCGGCAGTTGAAATAATATATTTCTCAATAATTATTTATTATATTCTTGGCCAATCCTCCCATCAACATGGGAATGGTCATATAATCATTTGTTGATAACCTGTCCGACCGAGCAACACTATTAAAGTTTATTTGGACGTGGATTGCCAGCGTTTCTACCATCATTGTCGTTGACGTTTAAGTTCTGGCTCCCGTTGAGCTGCTACAATGTTTTGTGTGGACAACGAGCGCGATTTGAAGAGAGAAGCATTCTTGTAGAAATAATAAGATACAAGCATTATAGCAATCATCGTGATCATCGTCATGATCATCATCATCGTCATTATCATCGTCACCATCATCATCATAATCATCGTCATAGTCGTCATCATCATCATAATCATCATTTTCATCATCATCATCATCATATAGCAGGTCTTTTGCCGAAATTCGCTCTCATCAAGCCAGTCTAAAATATTAATCATCCTTTGTCTGTTCTTCTGCCTCATGCATTTTCATGCTCAGGTATCTTCAGTGTCAGGTGTCCTTCTTCGTGCTGGTACACCACGGCCTCTTCTCTCAGAAACCACGGTCTCTTCTCTCAGAAACCAGGCCTTCCATCAGTGTTCTTTCCAAACCACTGTGACATTTAGTTTAGCCAAAGTACTGCAGTCTCCAAGTTACCCTGGTGTTTATGAGCCAGTTAACTTCGATATTCAGATCTTGTTGAATGTCAGTTATGTTCTCCTACTAGGGCTGCCACGTTAAGTTTGTTGATATGCCTATTGTGATGGTTTCCCATTCGCTCCTCGTTCTATCTATGTAAGGGGTGGACAAGAGAGTTAATCACTCTTCAGGAATCCCTGTGCAGTAGAAAGGCTATAAAACGCCGTCCTCGTCGATTTCTCAACATCTAATAAAATAAGGATATCCAGCCAAGTTCAGCTGGATAAAACAGATACAAATAATAATATAACTGTATGTAACCACAAATGATGAGCGGCTGACCGAGTGGCTAGAACGCCGGATTCTCCTTCGGGAGACCCGGCTTCGAATCTTCGGTAAGGTGTGGGATTTTTTCTGTCGGGGGCAAAAAGAAAATCCTAACCTGCACAGTTCGCGGCGACTGCACCAGCCAGGCAGCCTTAATTCCTCAGGCTCAACACCCCCCCCCCCCCCCATACACCGCAAGGTACCATATTGGCAGTAAATGGCAGTTTTGACAGTAACCACAAATAAAAAAAGAACGAATGTTCATGAAATGTTGAACGCGTATCATGAACGAACTGGCATAACATATGAGCTTCTGTACAAGGTTAATAAGTTAGTTGCATATCCTTCGCACTCAAGCCCAGAAGTTTTGACTGCCTGTGAATTACTAGGCCAAATTTACGTTCAGCAGTTTGCCGTTGCATTTTGAGCGACCGACGCCTTATACCATTGAAATAACGTAAAGAGTTCTGATGCCTGCAATTGATTTGAAACCATCGATTTGGTATTACGGGGAGCATCACATGAAGCATGAACTCCGTAGTTCCAGCGATGACCCCCAAAGGTCTCCGGACAAAAGCATCGCTCCTGGTCTGAACGAGGCAGCCCGAAAACGAACCTATGCCCTTCAAAGCACGAGACAGACGCCTAAACCACTTTACACTGGGATATATATATATATATATATTGGTGTGTGTATTTGGTGTGTAGGTGTGGCTTTGTGTGTGAACATGTTTTGTGGGTGCGTACATTAGGCTACGACTTTATGAGTGAGTGACAAATCATTAAACATTAAGTTAAAAGTAATGGTAATCGTGTAATAGATATCATTGTAAGATGTGACTGCCAGGACTTCACTTAAACTTGGTCGAGCGGGATATATTGCAAGCTCCCTTTCTTGAACTCTAATAGTTCCCCAAGAGAAATCCTGGTTGTCTACTTTAGACAGTTCGTCAAACCGGTAAGTCGTCTCAGGATGTTCTTTTTTTTCACTCGCTGGTTTTGAACTCAAGCGTTGTCCAAACATGTGCTACAACTTTTAGTGCACTGGACTGATTTTTCAAATGTGAATTAGCTTTTCCTATTATCAGTGTCACTCGCCATCAAGCGACCCCACTCCGACTTCAGAGATACTTGTAATTTACGTCCCCAAGTCCAGGACGAGGCGTCACCATTTTAGTCCAACTTACAGGTGTAGCGCTTGAACCTGCCACCCCGGCATCAGCATACCGGATGTTTAAGAGCGAGCGTACTTATCAATTCGGTCACGCTGACTAAATCGTGTAATAGATATTATTGTATTATGTGAACTGCCAGGACTTCATATACACTTGGTCACATGTGATATATAGCAAGCGCCCTTTCTGGTCCTATAAGTTGCCTCTTTAGAAAGTTAGTCAAACCGGTCAGTCGTCTGTTGGGGTTTGAAACCAGACAGCTGTGTTGGCCATGCAGTGATCTGTCTATTATGCTGCCAAAACTGCTTAGTGCCATGATACTGAATTGTATCTACATACATATTCTTCATATTAATGCACACACACAGTATATACTTTAGAAGCAACTTTGAAAACAGCGCTCCAGACAGTATGGAATAATTCATTATCTTGTGAGAAATATCTGATGAATGAGACCACCTCACATGAACGTATAGACTGGAATCAATTAAGCCAGCACGGAAAGCGATAGCCTATTGAACGGGCAAACGGGGTGAGATAGGGGGAAAGAATGAAATAACAATTAGTTCGGTGGTTTTCAACTTTTTTATCCTAATGGCAATTTGAAAAGGCAAATGTCTCTAATCAATTTACGGTTTATATTTTTTTTTGTTATTTGCGTTTCTGTCCACCCCTGATATTCTTTGCATTTTATTCCGAAAAAATATCTCCACTGCCATTAGTTGTTTATCAGCTTTTCTGGTTCTTATTATAAAGTTGACAAAGTATTGGTCTTTCGTGAAACGTTTTGTCTTGCCCATCGACTTGGATGTGTATTTATGTAGGATATGCCCTGGCTGGCCTTTAGCTGACCACAGCATACCTGCATAAACATCGGGGCTGTGTGTCTCTTAATTTGCTCTCTGCAATTCTATTTAACCGGCTCTGGGGCGAAGGGATTACCGGCGCAATTCGTAATCCCGCATATTGCGTTCGAATTACAACTGAAGGCAATTTGCAATCATGTCGCCTTGCGTTGGTTTTCATACAATCGTATGTATGCCGGTCGTTCAGAAAGCAATGGCAAACTACTGAACGTAAACTTGCCAAGAAATCATAAACAGCCCAAAATGCCGAAGTTGACTGCGACCTCCTGTAAAGAAAAATGCATCTAACTTTTTTAAAATTGCAATTATAAACGTGGGATACCTGCCGGTAGCCACGCTATTGCTAGAATAGTTGTTGTTATGGAACACAAACTCATCAACCACAGTAGGGATGAGACACAGGCAAAAGTAAACAAACAACGCCCTTGATAACTAGAATATCCATTCATTCATTTAGAACAAAACTGTTCGCGGGTGTGTTGAAGCTGCTTAATAATGTCCCTCCACTGTATCATATTTTTAGCAAATCTGTTCAGCTGCAAACTACTGAACGTAAACTTCTCAAGAGATCACAACAGAACAAAAATGCTGATGTTGATTGCGACGTCCTGTAAAGGATATGCAAATAAATTTAACTATTCAGCACAGCAGAAATCTGTGCTCCAACTTCCTTACTTGCTAGTGTGGTGCAGTTTTTTAATCTCTGTTCCTTGATCTTTCCCTCCTGTATTTGCGGTACTAGACCTCTGAGTCTTAGATTTGAAAAGCATGTATGTCAATAATTGTCAATGCTCAAATAAAACAAGTGAATCCGTACCACTATCTTGAAACAGTTATAACATCTGATGGGAGGTACTCATGATGATGATGACTGAAAAATCATTTGAATAGCTGGAGTTGTATTTCATGCTATGTTAGTTACTCTAATAAAGAAACAATCTTCGTATGGCTTGGGAATGAGAGTCATCCTGTGCTATGTATACTCTATATTGTGTATGGTATAGAGACATGAACTATGAATAAGCAGATGGAATAAAGAATGTATTGCGTTCAAATGGGATATAATTTTAACATATAGCTAATAACCAGGAACGACAAAACAACAAATACACAAATAGAAAATACAGAAATAGGTACTGTTAGCGAACCCTTGAGGCCATTTAAATAGCATGATAAATAGACTCACGGGTATCGATTGGCACTCATCGAGGTAGCCGGTGTGCTATAGACCACATTAGTGTTCCAGTTAGTCTAATAATGCATGGCGAGCGCCAAATACGTAATACGCCTTATGGTATGTAAAGTGCTTCGTTACTTTACTTTTACATTTAAGTAAATGAAAGAAACAGATATTAGAGGACATACAAGACAATATAAAACGTGCAAGCTATAGTGGCGAAACCGGGATTCGAATCTACCGCCTCCAAATGACGATAGCCCCTCGGAGAAACACATTAGAAATTAAAACAAATTATTAAAAGAGATCAAGAGTTGACAAATACAATTTTACTGAATAAAACAAAACCAAAAACACCATGTTAAAACCATGCTAGAGGTACGGGTGGAAGACAAAGGTGTGAGAGGAAAAACATTCAGTTGAAATCAGAAGAAGGCATTAAAGGCCGGGGGCAAAGATGTTGAGAATGGGAGGAGGCAGAAAATCGATTACAGTCGACCTTGACTTAATGCTGTCAAGTCAACTGATCTCAATGAAAGACCACATTTCATAACTCGCTGGCCCGACTTTGAATTGGAAATTAGATCAGATACACAAACAATTGTAGCCTGGGCTACTGACGTCACCGTTCTCGTAGATGTGTCCCTTCCCACTCCCGTCCCCCCCCCCCCCCACTCCATTTCCCAAGTCATTAATGAGTAATATTACAAGGGCAGTGTTTGTAACACAATATTATCATAATATTCATCATCATGTCATGTGCCCTGCCAACTAGAGTAGGCGTTCATGTCTTTCCACAGACCTCTGTCCTTGGTTTTCTGGATCAACTGCTGCTGATATTTCTCCATGTCATCATCTCAGTTCATCCAGCATCATTTCTCTCAGTTTTTCACATTCTTATTGTTGTATATAATGTTCTAGTTTCATTAGCCTCTTTCAGACAATCGTTGTTAGTTACTCAGGCATCCCAGGAATACGCAACATTCGTTTCAGGAACCATATCACCGTCGCTTCTAAGCTATTCCTGATTTGTTCATATGCATTCCATGATTAACTGTCATACTGCAAACTAGGTTCTATGTAACATTTCAGCACTATGTTTCTTACATTCAATGATAGTGACTTTTTGCGCAATATAATTTCATATTACTAAACTAATTTACTAAACTTCATATTGGATAACTTTATACTCCTACTTAAAATCATATTTTAGAGATTGGGGTCGGCGGGGGGACTAAAATTTAACATTAATATATAAGATTTGCTTTTCAGCTTTCACTTGGGTATGTAGACAGCTTTTTGGCCAAAACTTTCACAGTAGTATCTAGCCAAAATCGTCACTGAGGGATAGAAAATTGGACAAGGAAACAGAAACAACCTACCAAGAGGCTTAGCAGCTGTCAGCATACTGAAATGCCGGACGATGCCGATTGATGTCATTATAACAGTGATCAACAGCAGTATGCTTCTTCTATCACGTGGTTATCAATGTAAGGCTGGATCCTTATTCGCATCTTCCAAGAGAAACCTACTCACGTGTGAGATGAGATGTTTGAAAGGCTGCTGAGGTTTTCAGAAGCGAGAGGGCACGAAGCGATGACGTCATAAATTTCGTGCATGGAATGCACCGAGAGACAACAAATAAAGTAGTTTTCTAATAACAGAAACAAACTTGATCGACTACAGTTAACAGCAGGCAAGAGTTGGACATCAGACCAGAAGTAATTAAGCGAACTACGGATGGGCAACTGTAAATGTACACTAAACGCACAATTATAAGTCGTAGTCACCTATCTTGAAACGCTAGCTTGAGCTCCCCTCCCTCCCATAATTAAAAAGTAAGCAAAGGGCTTTTTACACACCTTAACTGGCACTGGGCATATGGTTCTTGTCATGGATCGTAATGTTGTTATCATGTTGCTCTAGGGGCGCAGAGGTGATTCCAAGGCACCAGAGTCGGGTTGTATACTGGCCAAGACCTATTGACGCGTCCTCGTCGAGCGTCCTGGGCAACAGGTCCCTTCGGGGACCTGGCTAAAGTCAGTAGGATCGCCGATTCTTCCGAAGTTGGAGAGTGTCTGCCTGTACGGCGACGAACCACCAGTCTGCACATCACTAAACCAGACATGGGACAACGGATACTCACGCAAACCTCAGGTCCTGTATGACATCACACTGATGCTGGACAACAGGATGCCTTCATCCGACATACAGGACTTCGCGTTGGAGCTCAAGCCAACGAACACAAGCAAGCAAGCAAGCATGTTGCTCTACTATTGGTCAAGGCCATCTGAACTGTTCAGATCTCTCCACGATCGTTTATATAATGTTCCAGGTGTTCTTGGCTCAATATAATATGTTATTTCCCACAGCCATGCAGGTCCTCTACTTCAGTCTCCGAACTCTGAAACCACTGACTATGTAACAACACATTGGACTAATGAAAGCACTGCACACAACGGCAACGCGTTGCCAATTGTATTATTGTTTCTTTTTCAAGCATTATTTACATTTTCACCACGAATGTACTAATTCACTCATTATTATCATTCTATTATGGCCAACTGTGGCCCGAATCATTATGTTTTATCTCACTACATCTTTGCGCAATCAATCAATCATGTGCCATTCCGGAAAGCGTGGGCGATCATGACTCGCCATTTCACTCGATCACCAGAGTCATGGATCAGCTCAGTGTTCTTGTCTCGACCATGCCATGTGGCAAAGCCATCCAGGTATTTACTTCTCGGCCCAAAACCAAATGGAACCCGAATGGTTCTCTTTCTCCTAATTGTTTTTTTTTTTTTTTGCATATCCTGTCAACACCAGCATCTTTCAGCTGTATGTTGATTTCTTGACAAGATTACGCTCAGTAGTTTGCCATTGCTTTCTGAGCGGCCGGCTCACATATCCCGTAAGTTACCGATGCAATTCGAACCACTGCTGATTCTCACCGTCATCGCGTTACCTACGAGAGTATACGAGATTTCGGAGAAAAGTCGCTAACCTCTTAGCCAGGAAGCCGGCTTCTCCTAATTATCGTTTGAAAATATTGCCTTCATAACTATGTTTAACAATGCCATTATTTAAACAATATCTAAAACAACTGACGCTTCAACTTTAACACGTTTTGACAACTCACGAAGGAGAAAATAAGCGCGAACCATGTACAACTGAAATAGTTATAGGACTGAAATAGAATGCATCTTGTAAAAGGTGTAACAGCATGTCCCGAACCAGGGACCTGCCACATTTATGTGATGCGATAGGGACATCATATTCGGTGTGCCTGAATGCACGGAGCAATCGATGGCTAGTATTGTCCTCTATTGGCGGACGACGAACACAGGCATCGAACCCTCGTCCGACTGCCATTATGACATTGCTAAATCATTGCGCTTATGACATTAATGGCAACTATGTTAAAGAACCCGAAAAGATATTATACGGCGAGTTAATTGCGTATGTGCAGGTATTTAAATATGAGTGCGGGGTTAGAACAGCAGTGGGCGAAACTTCATCGATGATTCTGAAGTGCAGTAATTAACCAGTTCGATGCAGTCCCTGTGTCTTTTAAATGGTTTCACATTTCCATAACCACAAGGCTGCTGTATTGATGCTCTTAGTTTTGTCTCAGATATACGATACCCTGAAGTAAAAGTGATACCGAAGAACGAGTGAAAACAGAATGGCACTATGAAACTCGATGATATGAAAGATATACACAGATTCAGGCCAGCGTTTCGACAATAGTCTTCGTCAACGAGCAACACAATAAGAATACTTTGCTATAAAATTGAAGTAACACAATTATAATTAAATAATTCACGATTTTCTACGAACACACAACCTTGGACTTCTTCTTCTTCTTCATCTTCTTCTTCTTCTTCTTCTTCTTCTTCTTCTTCTTCTTCTTTTTCTTCTTCTTCTTCTTCTTCTTCTTCTTCTTCTTCTTCTTCTTCTTCTTCTTCTTCTTCATCTTCTAATTCTTCTTGTAATTCTTCCTCTAATTATTATTATTATTATTATTATTATTATTATTATTCCTCATCCTCGTCCTCTTCGTCTTCTTCCTATTCTTTTGCTTCTTATTCTTTCTCTTCTTCCTCTTCGATTTTTTCTTCTTCTTCTTCTTCTTCTTCTTCTTCTTCTTCTTCTTCTTCTTCTTCTTCTTCTTCTTCTTCTTCTTCTTCTTCTTCTTCTTCTTCTTCTTCTTCTTCATCATCATCTTCTAATTCTTCTTGTAATTCTTCCTCTAATTATTATTATTATTATTATTATTATTATTATTATTATTCCTCCTCATCCTCCTCCTCTTCGTCTTCTTCCTATTCATTTGCTTCTTATTCTTTCTCTTCTTCCTCTGCGATTTTTTCCTCTTCTTCTTCTTCTTCTTCTTCTTCTTCTTCTTCTTCTTCTTCTTCTTCTTCTTCTTCTTCTTCTTCTTCTTCTTCTTCTTCTTCTTCTTCTTCTTCTTCTTCTTCTTCTTCTTCTTCTTCTTCTCCTTCTTCTTCTTCTTCTTCTTCTTCTTCTTCTTCTTCTTCTTCTTCTTCTTCTTCTTCTTCTTCCTCTACTTTTTATAATTCTTCTTCTTCTGACAGCGTTGAGAAAAATTCTATTTTCATGAGTTTTTAGGTCTCCCCTTTTTTCTCCCTGGTATATAACTCAAGCATAATCCATACACGTGCCTCTGCTTCTAGTGCACTGGACTGAGTTTTGCGTGTGGATTATCTTTCCCTATTTCCAGTGTTCCTTACCAGACGAACCCACTCTGACTTCAGAGATACGTGTAATTTACGTCATCAAGTCAAGTCAAGGACGAGAAGTAAACATTTGAGTCCAACTGACCGGTGTCGGGGATGAACCCTCTACTTCGGCATAAGCATACTAGAAATTTGTTTGTTTGTTTGTTTAGTCGACGGATCAACATCACGGCATACGGGTGTAACCCATAAGTGCTCCGTTTTCCTCCTAATTCAAATATGAGTCTGGAGAAACTCAGCTCAGTGCACGAGCTCCGTAGCACCGGCGAGGATCCTGAAATACTTTGGGTAGATTTTTAACTCAAAATTTTGCCCAGGCAGCGTCGTTCGGCTACTCTTTTTCGATTTCCAACTGTTAAGGGATTTTTTACGTGCGCAACAATACACACGGGCGTCCGATCTCACTACCCAGAGACCAGGGGAAATTTTATTACTAGAAGTCCACGTGAAAAAATCCCGGTCCTAACTGGGGCTTGCCGGACCTCAGCCTTGAGGTGCCCAACCTCTAGAAGACCCCTAAAACACTCATTTTCAGCATGTGATCCTGCCCCTCTATTTCTGCCCGAACCATTCAGGAAGGAATTTATGTATCCACTCAGTTCTCAAGTATATAGCGCCGGACGTCATGTATCCAGCGCCGGACGTCATGTATCCAGCGCCAGGAGTATACCAGGCGGTCTGATTGCCCGGACTGATTATCCAGCCGGACGATGTTCCCCCGAGTGTTATCAGTAACTATTTTCAGAAGGCGTAATGTTCCGGTAGATTAATTTCCCCGCCGGCTATTATGCCGGATGATTTATAGCGCCAAACGGATCCCCCAGCTGAAATCCGTCAAAGTTTATCAGTTCGTTTTCATGTTTATAATGCAAGGTTGTTTGCTTACGTCCTGAATGTTGTTGCTGTTTTCAAATTTTTATTTATTTTATATTAATATTTTGGTTGGTTGTTTTTGTGTTTATTTGCTTTCTCCGTGTGGTGTTGTTTTTTAATTTTGGTATGGTTGATTTAGTAAGAAGCCATTTTTTGTTGTAAAAATGCTGTTTTCATGTTTTACACGGTTGTTTACATGTAATATGAATGTATGTTTAATTATAGATGTATTGTGTGATGCTTGGATGGAAAATTATTAAATAATATATTAATTAAGTTTGTTTTGTGCTTAATAAGTTCGTGGTGTTCTTGTGTTTGTTATTTTGATTATGATGTTGATTTTATATTGTGATAATTTTGTTTTGCGGCCATGCTACCCTTGTCTCCTCATTTTTTGACCTTCTAGTGAAGAATTTTAGTATTCCTTTCTGTTTTCTCAAAGTAGTTAAGCTGGCGAATACGTCAGGACGATGTATAGCGCGGCGTCTGTATCCAGCGGTCGTCTATATAGCCGGACATGTATCCACCGGCGTGATATAGCGGGATGATTTATCATGCAGGCGTATGTATTCCGAAGACTATTATCAGCGTCAGTGAATATGCACTAGTATCGCCCGGACACTTCAGCGCAAATGAGTATCGCGCCAACTGATTATCCAGGACAGAGGATTACAATGTTCAGCTTTAGTTAGTATTAGCAAGCATCGTAGTGTTAATTGTGCTGTAATTCCCTGCACATATTTGATTGTATTTTGCTGTTTCAATCTATTTGCGCATAGTTAACTTCTTCAGATTCAGAAGTTTTCCATGTTAATTCTGAATTTCACCGATCCATCGTTTTAATTCAGGTACCGAGCATTAGTAAGCAACAAACAGGCTTCCTGCTTGTAAAATCGCCGTTTTCACTGTTTTCATGTTTACTGAACCGCAGGTGTGCAAGATTATCGAAGCTAGCGATGGATGAAGATGGTGAGTGTGTGAGTGTAATAATTTTATAAATAATTAATTATGGTAAGAAATGTGGGAGGGTTCTGCTCGGGAATGATTGGATGGTGAAGTTCTGGATATTTTGTTGTTGTTGTATGTTCTACTTTGATAGGACTGCTTTGTGTATTTCACACGCGAGCAAGCGGGACAACATCGTTGTGACATTGTAAATGTCGTTAGCTAGAATGTATTTTACAAGTTTTTCTGTGGAATACCCATCAAAAATGTAAGTCATGGGAAAGTGTAATGGTTGATGGTCGATCGTAAAGCTGTGGCCTCTGCGTGGCTGCAATTTCAATGCTTTCGTTCTCAAACACGCAAAACAAATTTCTCCAACAAATAGTCAGAAAATAGCTGAAATCATATATTAAACATTCGCTAGACGATTTATGCCTATTCCGTCACATTACCATCAGCTTGAAAATAACGGCTCTCTTATAGTAGAGAATATGAAACATCTATTTAGGGTATGCCCTGTGACCACTGCCACAGATCAATTAAAATGTCAATATTGCGTCTCTTCACTGACATTATCTCAAGAGGAGAAATGCAACTGCCAATACTTCATATCATTATGAGCGCGAAGATATTACGTGTCGAAGCAATTCTGTATTCTGCGTCTGTTTAAATTCGCTGGCTGTCTGTATGAAAATCCCGTGTGTGAATTATTAGATTCATTTTATTATTTGCTGTTTGCTTATTTTCGCTGACAATATATTTTCAAGTCTCTCTTTTTACATGCTACAGAGAAGTTCTTAAAATATCGTGAAGAAGAAGAAAAATACTGATAATCCACGAGATATGTATATGGAATACAGCGAGCTCAAAAACAGCATTACTTCTGGGGAATCTGAAATACTTTGGCCATATTAATCGCCAGTGTGACACACTCTCACTGTTTATGCTTAACCTCGACACCGCAAGGTACCAGGGAACAAGATGAGATGAGATGATGAGATGCGATGAGATGATGGGATGGGATGAGATGATGAGATGAGATGATGAGATGAAATGTGGCTTGGAGAGAACAGTAATGGAAGGCATGGTTCCTGAAGAAGACGTCTACCAGCACGAAGACAGGACATTACTGACACCTCTGGCATATGAGTTACAGGGGTAGAAGAAGTGACAAGGGAACGAGAGTCTTTGTCGGCGGGTCGTGGCGAGAGCGACGTTCTGAACAGGACCTGCTACGTAATGAGCTATTTTTAAGAACGGATGACAATTATTTGGTCGGTGTCTGTGGCTTAGCGGTAGTGATCTCATTTTCACAATTCCGACAGAACAGACTTGGTTCGAAACCAGCAGCAGAATATTTGGGAGCAGGCCTCTTTGCGTTGATTTTCACAATGGTAAAAGCGTCGGTCAGTTTTAGGACTGGTGTTGATGTCGTCTGCTTACGTCTTTTTCCTACCTTCTGTTGTAATTTTTAGCGATGCATATGTGGCAGTCTCTATGTTCTTGTATAGATCTGTGGTGTAGTTGGAGCTTGGGCGCCTCTTGTTCGTTTGCATGGGTCACAGACAGACAGACAGACAGACAGACAGACAGACAGACAGACAGACAGACGGACGGACGGACGGACGGACGGACGGACGGGCGGGCGGGCGGGCGGGCAGGCAGGCAGGCAGGCAGGCAAAAGGACAGACAGAAGAGAAATTGCTTGATTGATTGATTGATTGATTGATTGATTGATTGACATGTAGATAGGTGGGTAGATAGGTTGGTTGGTAGGTAGGTAGGTAAGCTGGCTGGTAGGATGGTATGTAGCTAGCTAGACTGATATGTAGAGCGATAGGTACGTAGACATATAACACCATCTCCTTCATAGGGCGCTGAAGACACCTGGAAGTGATTGTTTTGAATTACAAAGTTACTGGCTTCGTTTCTGCCCTGTATCATACATTGGATCGTAGGCCGTTAAACAACTCACACCACGCAGTCCTACCTGTTGCTGTCTCTGACATCTCTACCCTCTCCATGTCCTCTCCACAACATTTATTACTGTCTCTAGTTCGCTTCTCTGACATTTCTACCCTCCCCATCAACTCTCCACATTATGTATCACTGTCTCTAGTACGCTTCTGTGTGTGTGTGTGTTTAGATCTCCCTTTATTGTTTTGTCACTATGGGTTCCTGAGAAACTACTGTCTAGTTATACTTTTATCAGATTTTCTCAAAGTGTGTCCTATCCAGCGACTGCCATTCCCCCGCCTTATGATCCGCTGGAATTTGTTTAATTATCTCACAAATATCCGAATTATTTATCCCGCCATACCATTTTAGTTCTGCACAGGCTGCAGGTAATGAATGTTTATCAGCCGCCAAAGAGTGATACATGAAATATGAAGCCAACCATACAGAATGACCTTCATAATACATCAAATTGCGTCTCCCAAATGGCGATACATGAAATATGAAATCAGCCATAACACACTACCTGCATAAGACATAAAGCTTCTTCTCCCAAAGAGTGATAAATGAAATATCATAGGATGCATCCTCTTCTTCCAAGTGAACGATTGTGAGACAAAAATCTTTGGACTTCTAATTAAATTATGTGCAATCATGATGGAGTATACATTTCTTTATCTGCGATTAAAGTGTACTAGATGCGACAAGTTTACTTTATAGAATAAACTAGCTGACCCGGCCCGGCTTCGCCCAGACCCTGGTGGGGAGCATCTCATTTAATTCATATAAGTAGTCATATAAGTTCTCGTTCCCGTTACCGACAATCTGTCTGTCTGTCTGTCTATCTGTCTGTCTGTCTGTCTGACCCGGCCCGGCTTCGCCCAGACCCTGATGGGGAGCATCTCATTTAATTCATATAAGCAGTCATATAAGTTCCCGTTCCCGACTATCTATCTGTCTGTCTGTCTGACTCGGCCCGGCATCGCCCAACTCCTGGTGGGGAGCATCTCATTTAATTCATATAAGTAGTCATATAAGTTCCCGTTCCCGACTGTCTGTCTGTCTGTCTGTCCATCTATCTGTCTGTTTGTCTGTCTGACCCGGCCCAGCCCATGGTGGAGAGCATCTCATTTAAATCATATAAGTAGTCATATAAGATCCCGTTCCCGACTATCTGTCTGTCTGTCTGTCTTGGGTAAATGGAGGAGGGAGGAGGAAGAGGGAGGTGGAGGAGGGAAGAGGAGGGAGGAGGAGGGAGGAGGAGACAGGAGGAATAGGGAGGAATAGGAGGGAGGAGGAGGGATTAGGAAGAGGAGGGAGGAGTAGGGTGGAGGAGGAGGGGGAGGAGGAGGAGAGGAGGAAGGAGGGAGGAGGAGAACGCAGGAGGAGGAGGGAGGAGGAGGAGAGGGAGGAGGAGGGAGAGGGAGGAGGAGGAGGAGGAGGAGAGAGTAGGAGGAGGGAGGAGGCGAGGGAGCAGGAAGAGGGAGGAAGAGGGAGGAAGAGGGAGGAGGAGGGAGGAGAAGGAGGAGGGAGGAGGAAGAGGAGAGGAGGAGGGAGAGGAGAACGCAGGAGGAGGAGGAGGAGGAGGAGGAGAGGGAGGAGGAGGGAAAGGGAGGAGGAGGGATGAGGAGGAGAGAGTGGGAGGAGGGAGGAGGCGGAGGGAGAAGGAAGAGGGAGGAAGAGGGAGGAGGAAGAGGAGAAGGAGGAGGGAGGAGAAGGAGGGAAGAGGATGAGGGGAGGAGGAGGAAGAGGGAGGAGGAGGAATGTGAAGGGAGGAGGAGGGAGGAGGTAGAGGGAGGAGGAGGAGGAGGGAGGAGGAGAGAGGAGGAGGAGAGGAGGAGGAGGGAGGAGGAGGGATGAGGAGGAGGGAGGAGGAGGAAGAGGGAGGAGGAGGAATGTGAAGGGAGGAGGAGGGAGGAGGTAGAGGGAGGAGGAGGAGGGAGGAGGAGAATGGAGGAGGAGGGATGAGGAGGAGAGGGAGGAGGAGGAAGGAGGAGGGGGAGGAGGAGGAGGGAGGAGAGGAGGAGGAGGAGGGAGGAGGAGGATGAGGGGGAGGGAGGTTAGGAGGGGAGGAGGAGAAGGGAGGAGAAGGGAGGAGGAGGCGAAGGAGGAAGGAAGAGGAGGGCGAGGAGGTAGGAGGAGGAGGAGGAGGAGGAAGAGGGAGGAGGAGGGAGAGGAAGAGAGTGGAGGAGGAGGAGGAGGGAGGAAGAGATAGGCGGAGAGAGGAGGAGGAGGGAGGAGGAGAGTAGGGAGGAATAGGAGGGAGGAGGAGGGAGGAGGAGGGATTAAGAGAAGGAGGGGGGAAAGGGGAGAAGGAGGAGGGAGGAGGAGGAGGAGGATGAGAGGGAGGAGGAGGGAGAGGAGGAGGAGGAGGGAGGAGGAGGAGGAGGAGGAGGAGGAGGGAGGAGGGTGAAGGAGGAGGAGGGAGGAGGGTGAAGGAGGAGGAGGAGGAAGAGGGAGGAGGGGAGGAGGAGGGGAGGAGGAGGGAGAAGGAGGAGGAGGGAGGAGGAGAACGCAGGTGGGGGAGGAGGAGGAGGAGGAGAGGGAGGAGGAGGGAGGAGGAGGAGAGAGGAGGAGGAGGGAGGAGGTGGAGGGAGAAGAGGAGGGAGGAAGAGGTAGAAGGAGGAGGGAGAAGGAGGAGGGGGAGGAGGAGGAATGATGAGGAGGGAGGAGGAGGAAGAGGGATGTGGAGGAAGGAGGAGGAGGAGGAGGGAGGAGGTAGAGGGAGGAGGTAGAGGGAGGAAAAGGAGGAGGAGGAGGAGAGAGGAGGAGGAGGAGAGAGGAGGAGGAGGGAGGAGGAGAAGGGAGTAGGAGGGATGAGGAGAAGGAGGAGGAGAGGAGGAGGAGGGAGAAGGGAGGGGAGAAGGAGGAGGGAGAGGGAGGAGGAGGGAGGAGGTAGAGGAGGAGGAAGAGGAGGAGGGTGGAGGGAGGAGGTAGAGGGAGGAGGAGGGAGGAGGTAGAGGGAGGAGTAGGGAGGAGGCGGAGGGAGTAGGAGGGAGGAGGATGGAGGAGGAGGGAGAGAAGAGGGAGAGGAAGAGGGAGAAGGAGGAGGGAGGAGGATGGAGGAGGAGGGGAGAGGTAGAGGGAGGAGGAAGAGGAGGAGGGTGGAGGGAGGAGGTAGAGGCAGGAGGAGGGGAGGAGGTAGAGGCAGGAGGAGAAGAGAGGAGGAGGGAGTTCGCCATTCCGAATTCATACTCGTCTAGGTTCTGTGATTTCGGTCCTTCCATTGATTGTTCTTCCCTTCTACACGACTGTAGATAACTTCCTTACACATAAAAAGATGAATTGTTATTGATATTGCCGTGGCATGGAGGCATATATATCAGCAGCAGAGTTGAACGCCTACGCCAGCCGGCACGGCACTTGATGATGATGATGATTGCCGTGTGACGATTCTGTGTAGTCACGTCATTTTCTTCCCTTTCCCTAGCGTTTTGGTTCGGGGATTCTTTCATCATCATCATCATATATTTACGTACGTATTTTGGGAATGGGAGGAGGGAGGAGGAGGAAGAAGAAAAAAAAATACGACAGTTGGCAGCGCTGGAATGAAAGGAAGGCGTGTAGAAAATTTCATCTCAATCGGATGGGCCGTTCGCGAACAAATAAAGGACATACATACATACATACAGACAGACAGACAGACGGAGATCCTAATTTATATATAAGATGAAAGTACTCCGAGAAAGAAAGACAGAAAATTTCGACTAATGTCAGGATCTCTCCTATTTGTCATCCCTCTACACGTGCGCGCCGCGCGCACACACACAATACCCATTCTTCTTTGTTACAGAAAGCTATGCTTCCCGGTAGCGCACATTACATAGATGCAATATTTCATTCGATAATTCTCACTTTGGCTGCTGTGTATTTTAGGAAGCAGAATCAATTCAAAGCAGATAATTGCTCTCGCAAGACTTCGACTAAATAGTTACCACCCAAGCTGCTGTTATTATCAGAATACTAAAGTCTCCTTTAAGCATCCGCCAACCAAGCGATTGGCACCTGTCTATAAGGAAAGCTAACTGATAATAGTCGTTAGTCGCGGTTCCAACTTCACTGCAAAGAGTCGCCCAACAATGCTCCGGTCCTGTGTCAGTGAATATCATACAACATTCTCCTCACTGTTCCGTGGGAAAAGTGAAACAGACAGCAGTCACGACAAACCAGCAGCACACAGGCATATATGCATAAAGCCGCTGCCAGAATGCCACCACAACAGTTCGCCAATTAAATTACAGTTCAACTTCTATGGAGGCGATAGTCTCTAGAAAACCAACAATTGCATACATGCGAGCACACTAGGCATTGATTTAGCAAAAGCCGCTTA